>VXBA01000797.1:243173-424175 GCA_013399895.1 Serilophus lunatus | reverse complement strand
TTTAGGGAAAGAATTGGAATATTTTATATGTAGTAGAACTAGAATTTGTTTTTCTTTAGAACAACGATTTGAAATCACAAAGAATTTATCATTAAAAAAAAAAAAAAAAAATCCCAAAAGCACACAGTCCAATTTTTATATTTTGTTCTCAGTACTTAGAAACAAACCCTATGCCATGGAAAAGTTACCTAGTAAATGAAAGTTGTACACCATAGAGATATTAAAAACAGTAAAGGATTTTCACTCATTTAGTTCATTTATATTTTATTTAGTCTAGCGTAAGTACTTCTCACTGAGAAAAGAAGCCATTTCTTTCTGAGATATGTCTTCCCATTTGTCTACAAGTATAATGAAAATGTGCTAAGTACATTTATTTGCAACACAGAGATTTTTAGACCACACACATCATCTTAGTACTTAAACTTTTTTCCAGGACAGCATTAAACAACGTGATTCACATATGACCTGTATTTGTTCTTTAGTTTTCTCTCCAGCAAGAAAAGTACCTTTGTTTTTACATACCATGGGGTTTTGTTTATTTGTTTTATATACTGTCCTGTGTTTACCACCAGCCACTCCTTCATGGATCTAGCATTAAGACAGACAACGTATTCCTTCTCTTCCAGTGTTGCCGCACCACCACCATCATGAAAACTAGGAACACACAGGTGAAAAAAAAGTTTGAGTAATTGCGGCCAAACAACCATTCTCACTGGACTAACAAACTCAAAGCAGCCAGAAATGTCAGAGGGGGTTATCTGCATGATAATACAAAAGATACAAGATCATCAGAAAAATGATCTCAAATGAGGCTGACCTATTGAAAATAAGTAATTTCAACTAAGCATGACTGCTTTGTAGCTTCAGACTCAGCACGTTTCTCTCTGCCCATACACATCACCTCCTTTCTGCTTCAGTCTGTCCACTGCATCTGAGACGCCTCCATGCGTCACAAATACAGCACGACAGAGAAAAATGCTGATTGTTTGCACATCAGTGGTGTTAGAGAAGCTGCCACATGGTCACTGCCCATACTACCTACACACAGAGAGCAAGCACCACTGCAGAATGAACTGATCTTGGCAGAATACCAATACAAACCTACTAATTGCAAAACATCAGAGGTACAGGATTCAGGGAATCTTTCATTCCTTACTCCAAGGAAGTCTCATACCATCACAGCACACCACTAGAATCTACCAGTCCTCACAGAAGGAAAGGAGTAGCAGAGTTTGAGACTTTTATTTAATAAAATAGTATGGCTTGGGCTTAGATATTTATTATTGAAAATAGTAGCTCATATTTTACCTCATTTTCTCAGTGTAGCCCTTTGACGTGGAAGGCTGGATATAAATTAGGTATGTACAACTCTAAAAGCACCTTTTTGGCTAGCTTATATTTGTGTATGTCCACCACTTATCATCTTGTCACCACAAATGGAATAGTTTATTTGAAATATATGTAATATTAAGAATGCAAACCAAGTTAATCAGAAAGTGAAGGGGTTATGACAGTTTTGCTGCAGTGACAATGGCAGCCTGATCAAATGCTTGTGTACTTTCTTCCTCAATGTCCTTCATACTTTGAATGACTAATGTCAGTCAAATGTAACAAATAGGAAGATTTGCTCTGTATTTCTTTTACTTCCTCATTATTCAGAGAACAAGCCAGACAACACATCCATAAGACAGAGGGGGTGAAAATCGTTGTAGCTTTTCAATTTTGTAGGCTCATCTATTTACTGTCTACCTTGTAAACATTAAAGCTGTGCTTATTCTAAAACATTCCTTTCCAAGTTCAGAAAATATAACAACAATGTTGTGCTATATTTATGAACAAAGTACCAATGCCATAAAGGAAATTTCAGAGTTAGGGAAGGAAAACATCCCAATACTTGTCTGAACATGGGCTCAAGTACTTTCAATTGCCTCACTCCCAGCTTTCCACAACTGGGACTGCACAAATCTCACACATTGGAGCACTGAATTTCAAAATCCCTATGGGAAGAGTCCTTGTCCTTATATGCAGAAACGCAGTGGGAAAATGCCCAAGTTTAGGTATGCTGCAAGAAGACTGCAAGTACTGTCAGCTAGATCTCTATACAGGCTGATTTCTCTTACTGAAAAACTCACATGTTACTAGCTCTATCTAGTATCTATCACAGATACTAGGTATCTACACTGCCTTGCTGGATAGACACGATCATCTATTATGTAAGAAAGCAAAAATGGAAATAGTGTTATTGTCAGGAACTCACAGGGAATGGAGAACTAAAGAGGCAGTATTATCAAACACACTGCAACAAGGGAAAATGCAGTAAGATGCTGTTCTCTCTTCAACCTGGATTCAGGACCTCTCAATTTTTTTAAAACCCCAGCAGTAAGAAGCTTTACAGATTTGCCTCACCACTAGAAGTCTGTCATGTTTCCAGTATTTCCTACACCATCTACTTCTTCCCCGAGGAAAAAGCCTGCTGTGCAGGATTGGTGTGCCGATGGCATGGCTGCTCTGTGACTCTGGGAACAGGCACAGAAGCAAAGCAGAAGGTGCAGACACTGGTCATCAACTACCATATATAACTGGCTGGGACTCTGCACAGCTTCTAGAATATCCTGAAGGCCTCACGTACCAAATCCAGCATTTTCATCTTTCACCTTAAACCACAAGAGTGGTGCCAGGAACAGCAGCCACTTGTGGACACAGGCAAGTCCCTCACACACAGAGAAGGGGAAGGAGGTTATGCCTGTTGGCCAAAGGGGAAGAAAGGTTTTCAGGTATTTGCCTAGGGGAGAAGCTACACTTGAAGTTTCTTAAGTGTAGATTAGGGGGTGCTAACAGATAGTTGCCAAACCTCTGACAGACAGAATTTCAACCATGGGAAAATGTGCCAAAATACACAAAGAAACTGATTATTTATTTTCACATATAGAATTCCATTAGAAAAAAAATTATGTTGTTTAATCAAACCACTCTGGAGTCAAGTACCAGTTCAAGCTCACTTAGTGTATTAAAAGCATATTCATTATCCTGAGAATAGAGGTGTATAGTGATAAAAACCCCCATACAGACAACTATTCTTACCTTTTTGGTTTAGTTGCTTTTCCCCCACTTTTCATTGATTCCAGATTTTGTTACAGTTTGTAAACACAGTCTTATATTTACAAACAACCAATGCACAGTTTGAACGCATTCCAGTTTGTGCCACTCAAGTAAGACTTTGAGGAAAAAAAACCAAAACCAAGTTCTTCCTGTATTTGCAATTTCCCCTCTAGCTAGCAATACAGCACTCAGAGTAGCCTTCTTTTTCTTCCAACAACCCAAAAGAGCACCACAAGGCTTTACAATGTGCAAGAAAAAAAGCTAAACTGAATAGTATTTTCTGTCAACTTCACAGGAGTAGATTAGCTCCAGGCATTTTTGACAAATATCCAAACAGTGCTACTGTCAGCTGCATTTGTTGTCTCAGCCTTGAACCACTAGCAGTTTAGTGCTCAATTCTCTGTCAAAAGCATAATACACTTACATTTTAATTTTTTTATTTTTTGACTCTTATGATGAATATACATCTCTCTTCTCCGTGTATTTGATTAGAAAAATATGTAAATTTCTATATGTGTTAAAATTGCTGTTAAAAATGAATCAACAGATCTATACAAGAAATCCAAGCACTGCTCTTTTTAATGACTCAAACTCTAGAAACTTTTAAAATATTCACAATCTTCAATAAGCATCCAGCTCTAGAAACAGTCTAATAAACTTAGAAAATCCCACTTGTCTAATACAATATTTAGGTTATAACTATTCAGTAATAACTTCCATTCCTTATTTTAGAGGGTTCTGAGTTACTACTGCAGCAGAGGGGAAGGTAGAGGCAGAGGTTAATCAGAGTCTACTTTTCAGTCAGAGCCTGGGGACTTGTTCCTGTATCAGGGACTGAGGCTCCCCTGAAAGCATCCCTACCCAGCATGATGGCAGACCCTAACCACAACACTGATGCCAGCATGAAATACTGCTCATTGTCTCTGCTTCAAAACTCAAAATACAAAGTCACAAGCAAACAGTAAAATTGTCAGATACCATCGATAATTATCTAAAAAAGTACACCCTCCCCCTGCCTTGCATTTATTTGATGATAAAAACATTTTCACAATAAGCCTTCGCTCTTATTTCAGGGCATCAAAATTTATACTTTTAGCATTTTGTTCAGTTGAAAGGGTTTCTTCCCTAGCTTGAATCTGATCCTCTTAATGTAGTGAATGTTTATACAAACTTCTAGCCTATCTCCTCTGAGGCAGATTCTTCACTCAAAAGGAAGCTAGAACCACAAAAAAGAAAATATAGAAATTGCTGTTACTTGAAAAATAAAAAGAAAGATTTCATATGAGGTTGATTCCAAGGTGAATTAATATAGACTGCATAAAACTTAGAGCAAGGGAAAAAATTTTAGATGACTTGCATTAATATTTGACTGAAAAAAATTATGTATTTGTTCCAGTAATTTCCTTACAACTATCTCATTTACTCTTCCCTCCACTACTGTTCATATTAAATTCTTGCTGACCTATTTCACTGAATTAATAAAAATGTATTAATAAAAGTAACAATTGGATTCAATGGTTGAAGTTTCTGTTGGTACTGAAAATTTTAATTTACACCCAAGTAAATCACACAGTTATAACAGTGTGCATTTTTTAATGACTGCTTATAAAATGTTAAGTACATTCTTTTCATTAATCAAAGACATTTTACTGTATATTTTAAAAATTCTTCAAGCATGGAAGTGGCAAATTAGCTGCTTTAAAGGAGAGAGAGTCTTCTGTGTTTTTTCTAAATTGATTCTATTGCCTATATTAGGACTTTTAGACAAAATTACTTAGTAATGTAGACAGAATATATAAAGTTCACTTAAAAGTGAAAATAAATTTATCAGAACATTTACTTGATGATTTATGGCTTTGGTTTACTCTACAGCTTCTAAACATTGTCTGCAAAAACAAAATTGCTGACATCAATATTATGAAACTGACTGGAAAATATCATTGGCATATTGTGTGATACCATCAAACACTGGCATAAATATTTCTTCTCTCTATTCACAAATTAATTTAACAAGAAAGATCTGAAAAATTAAAGTAATACCATAAAATACATAAATTAGTATTACCAGCAGCTATTAAGTTATTTGAGAAGACTCACTCACTATAGGCTATGCCTGTTCATTTAAGTAACAGCTCACTATTGGCCAGAATTTCAGCAAAACTATGCAGCTCCCTATATGCCCCCAAAATCTGTCCTACAGAGAAAGGAGGTATAAGGATAACCAACAGTAGCCACGTAACATGAGCACAATCATGTGTCAGTAATAGTATGTCACTTCTGAGTATCAAAAACTAGAGTTAAGACTGATACTCATTCACTGCAGAACCAGAAGAGGTTGCTCATGTCACAGAAGTTACTGCACATATATTCTCTTATTGGGCAGGGCAAGCTAAAAAAGTTTCATATCCAGTTAATATAAAGTGCTTGCAATCACTTTAGAAAACAGTAACTTCACTACTAGTCCTGACATAATGTTACATTGTCATTAAGCAGCAAGATAGAAAGGACCCTTGAGAAAATTTTGATTTTGTACAGGATGCTTTTAAAGTGTCATCACATATTATAGAGGAGTAAATTATAAAATTACCAACCCAACATGTAAAATAGCTGCTATTAACAAACGGGTGATTGTGAGGACAACACTATACTCCTTCCAGAAAAAGATGCCTTAAGAACCACCTAAAAACCAAGACATAAACCTAAAAAAATCGAAACCCCACAAGCAACAACCATCTCACCAACCAAATACTTTCTATCTAAATTACACCACACTCACTAAAATTCAGCAAATCTCAGCAACCCTGAGGAATGACTGCAGACAGTGTAGACCTATCAGCACTATATAGAGGAATTGTACCTTAATATTGAAGCTTAGAGTATCCCAATTTTTCTGATGTGGACAATCACTGGTGTTACTTTAAGTGACACAAGGAAAGGAGTCATCTACTGGCCTTGCAAGATGAGTATTCAGGTTCTAGATCTGATTAAAATAATAAAAAAACCCCTAATCTTTTCCCCACAACAACTAACCAGTCTGGATAAATGTGTAAGTGGCATGTACAGATGTCTAGCAGCTGAAAACGCAGGAGTGGGAATCCTAGACCCAGTACGACAGCCTTCTGAAGAGCAACACTGAATTCACATTGCAGGAAACAAATGTTAGCATGAACATAACCTCTAGCACTTTTCCTAAAAAGGAAGCTCCAAATCTTTAAGCATCATTTTTAGTTTAGACACCCTTTGGCATCTAAAGTTGGAAGACCAGAATTTCTGAAAAGAAAGCTGCCTGCTAGTAACATTCCCAGCCCCTCAAGACTAAACACCCTGCAGGACAGAAATTCACTGAAACCCAGGTCAGAAGACACAGATACATGGTAACTGTCTAAGAACAACTATTAGTTAGGGTTAAGAGTTCTTGTAAAGAAAAAAACCCTAACCAAACCAAAACACCTGCTGCAAGATTACCTTGCCCATTAAAGCAATATCTATTCTTGCATTCCAAAAGTGCAACAAAACAGAAACGGGAAAACTAACAAAAAATATAAGAAAAAGCAGAATCCCATCCTCTCCTCTATCTTGTACAGATATTTTGAAGCCTAGCCTTTAATATCTAGAATCTGCATGAAAACAGGAGTGGGCAGATGCCATGGAAACACAATTTTTCCAATTTATGATTTTCTTACATTTCTAGTGTGGATTACTGACTGTAATAACAAGGGATTGATGATCCAATAGTTCAGTAGCTAACTGGAATATTTTTCTTCCCTAAAAAGTCTGCCTGCAGCAGCAAGAACCAGAATCTAGTTTAAGATGATCTTAACAGAAAATAAAGCAGATTCTTCACTAGTCCCCATCTGCATATCAAGACAGTTGCAGAAGGATTTTAAAGTGTCTTAGTTTACACTTAAGAATATGGAGTACATCATAAACTAACGTTTCTCCAAAACAGGGATGCATAAGGGACTCTGCCCATTGAGAACATATGACAAAAGACAACAAAACTCTCTAGCATTTGCACGATGTTCATATGGAAAAGCGTCAGTTACATAAAGAGCTTCTTCAGATTTTCAGCAATCCCTGCAAGCTCCATTCCATACCTTGAATGACAGGTGAACAGCTTTGTTAAATAGACTATGTTTCTTCTTAGTGGTTGTGTATACCAAAACAGATCACAGAGAAATCAGAAAAACCTGAGAAGATTCTGTGATTATACAGAAAGCATTTCAAACTGGTATCAGAATGAAAAAGGCATAAACAGGATGAGCAGTTTACAGCTCTACCTAACACAGGCTATGAAATCTGAAAAAACCATGGCAATGGACACTGTATTATTGTGGCTCTCTAACAGTACTCTTCAGCTGGAAAAACAGATATGCTGTTGCAGTGCCAGTGTTTTTTTCCTGGCTCTCTGCCTTTGGAAAAACACATCTCAGCAAAAAAAGAAATACTTGCATTCAGAGAAACGTCCTTTCTCATTTACTTGTACCAGTTCATTTCTGTGACCCAGTGTCAGAGCTCATCTGTGGATGTTTGGTCCTCAGTTTCAGGCGGTACCCAGCATTTTTTAATGCAATTGAAACACTAACTGATCATACAAAAAAGCATAGAAAAACTGAAATCCCTGGACACTTTTCTGGGCAGTTCCAGCTTAGAAGAAAGGTCTTGCAAGTTTCATTGATATTTAGGTCCCTGAAATTATTTGCTTAATATCCAGCTGCAACCAAAAAAATAGCTAAAAAATACTGAGCATCTTCAGAAAGGACAAGAGGAAAAGCCACTGTTTTACTATAGTATAAAACATTGATGCAACTTCATCCTAAGCATCACATGCAGTAGCAGTCACTTCACCTCCATGAGGATATAGTGTAGTCAGAAGAACACAGCAAGATGAACAGCACAGGTAGCTAAGGGAATACAGCAGCTGTCTTGTAGGTAGAGATTAAAGATGGATGACTAATATACTTGTGCTCCATCACCTTCACTGGTTGTGCTCATGGCTCACCGTTAAGGTCAGGCCAGTCATGGTCAAGATACAGAACTGAAAACAGATGTCTGGTACATTTTAATGCATCAAAGATTTCATTAGTAGTAGATGGGTTACTACTAATAACCATGCAAGAAGAGTGGTCTTTTGGGATGTGAAACAAGAAGATATCAGAGAAAGAGGCACTGGACTCATTACAGCCTTTCAAGGACACAGAGAAAGGCTGATTGCTTTGCTGTTTCTGTAGCATAAGTCTAATTTCTGTCATATACATTTTACAACACAGCAATATCAATGTTCTCCTAGATATTTGAGGATATCTAAAAACCTTCCATAAGAATAGACTTTATTCAGTGGTTTGAAAAAGATTCAGTGAGATCCTAAAAATTTATATGGCAGTCTTCAATTAAAATAAATGAGACACTGGTTCCTCAGAAAAACGCAACATGAACCGTATATATCAAAATAATAGTATTAAAAAGGCAACCTCACAGAAATATTTTACTTATTGCACGGAAAAAGTGTTTATGAAGTGCTTTTTCCACAATAAGACAACATGTTTTACTGTACAGTACTGACAGAATAATTTGTTTTTTCATTATCCAGATAATTTATTATTTTAAGTACTGATCTGTTGCAATTTTCCTGACTTATCACAAAATAACCACATTTCTAGGAACAAAATGAAATACAGCCAGAAGAAACACTTTTTTGGTCAAAGTTTAAAATACTGGCATCTAAATTTAACACTTCATTCTTTGTGCCATGCTTTTGTTTACATATCATTCTTTTGGAGAAAAGCTCAGGAGAGCAGAGACACACACCTGAATTATTCATGCAACACAAAAATCAGTTTGAGTAAATCCTTAATGAGCACTGGATTTAAGTCAGACAGTCCAATTGAGGACTGTCATTTAACCTCAGGCATTAACTATAATCTTCCTTTCCTGTAACAAAATATTCCCACCCACCTCAAATAAAAGAGTCTCAGTTAAAGTTTTGGTACAGTACAATTTTTTATTTTTTTTTTCACCATTAATTGATGTTCAGGTCTTTCAAACAGGCAAAGCATTTAAAATTTAAAGAGTTCCTAGAAAACTCTTACTTAATACAAGTTTACTTAAGAGGCTCTCAAACCATTCAGTAATGCTGATTGCCTACAGGGAAGGCTGCTCCTTCTCTTGACAGAGCATGCAGATTCAAAAATAAAGAGCCACTTCACAGCAGCATGGCATATATTGCTCAAGCTGCTTCTTCAATCACACCCTTGTCCATCAGACCAAGTTGCAGTTCTTCTTCTAAGGAAGAGGCTGTATTGATCTCCCTCTTCCAACCACAGATTGTTTAGTTCTCCTTTCTGACGCCCTCACAGGTCACATTTCAGTTAAAATTAATATTTCAGTAACACGGCTGACCACTTCTAAGCAGCACAGATTTTATGCATGCTTCATGTCTTATGTGATGAGTAACAATCTAATATAGCCTTTTCTAGACTATAGTTAAGAGGATAGACTGGAGTAGCATCAATATGATAATGCTTATCTTTGCATTCTTAGATATAATAATTCTTAACGTGGAAGCAGATTGTAATACACAAAATATTCAAGAAAAAGAAAATCTATAATAACTAAGTAGAAATTAATCTAAGAATAAGCACATTGCCCAAAGTCAGACAGGCAAACTGAGCAAGCATAGAAAAGTTAAGGCTAGAAAAATGTTTTTTTTCCTCACAGACTTTTCCTGCTGGTAAAGAGAACAATGGAATTCCAGACACCCTGAAAGGATAAGAAGTAGAAAGCAGTTTCCAGTTGGCTACGCTTACACTCTTGATTAAGTGACAATAGCTAAGTAAAACAGAAAGAAACACTTGGAACTTTCATCATTTGAGGAAAACAAATGATAACAAACCAAATCTGAAACATGAAATACATAAGTAGCAACCCCCAAAAGTTTCAAGATTATCTGAAATATTAATGACCTATCCATAGACATACAATCACTGATCAAACGCTCACAGGTCCTTAGCCAATTCATTCTGAGCTCAAACGAAGCTAAGTTAAGCATCTCTTTGATCCAAGATGCATGCATTATTTAGCATTAGCTAGATATTTGTTCATTTATGCAGACACATGTCAACTGGATTTATGTGAGAGGGTACCCATGTCTGCTTAATTTGAAATGTCCTGGTTTTCTCTCTGAAGGCTAAACTACAATGACTTATATCATTTAGGTAGTCTTTTTATTTTCGCAAAAGCACACTTTCAAAAAGCTAATCAGGAACTCTTCCAGTGGAAAAGAGAGATATAAAGCTCTCAGTGCATCTCCAAAGAACAAGATGTTGGCATCTCTGTTCCCTCCCCTTGTACACTGGTGTGACCCTAGGTATTTCCTTATGCACAAAACTAGCCCACTGATTTTTCACGGTATTCTTCTAACTTTACTGGCATATTAAAATATGCACATAAGAGTGGCCTTTCAGGGAGTTAGGGAGAGTGGACATTGGGGAGTGTTTTTGTTTTATTGGTTTTGGTGAATTGGTATTTGGGTTTTTTTCCTGGTCTATGTAGCTGATCATTTGCACCACACACTTTAAAATTCTAAATAAATATTTATAAAGAAGACTGCTAACAAACAGAATGAAAGGGAAACACGAGCTACTAAGGACCAGCAACAGTGAGAAACTGAAATTATGGAAAAAAGACTGGCAATAAACTCTGAAAAGGTAGCTGCCTTCAGGGTTTTTTTCCCCCTATGTACCTGTGTCCCACACTTCTGGAGTGTGAATGCAGACTCAGCTATAGGTACAGTCCATATGAAAGACTTTCAAACTCACATACTTTTAGACTTCCTCATCCCAAAGCATTTCTTAATTTTTCAGTATTCTCAGGACTGCTGAACAGCCCATCCTCAAAGATAAAGAAATTTGGAGAATAATTAAAATAGGAAATCCATGCACGCTTATTTCACAGAATCACAGAAATAACTAGGTTGGAAAAGACCTTTGAGATCATCAAGTCCAACCTGTGACCTAACACCATCTCGTCAAATAAACCATGGCACTAAGTGCCACATCCAGTCTCCTTTTAAAACATCTCCAGGGACGGTGATTCCACCATCCCCCTGGGCAGACAATTCTAATGGCAAATCATCACACTTTCTGTGAAGTACTTTTTCCTAACATCCAGCCTAAACTTCCCCTGGCACAGCTTGAGATTGTCCTCTTGTCCTGTCACTGATTGCCTGGAAGAAGAGAACAACCCCCACGTGGCTACACCCTCCTTTCAAGGCAGTCGTAGAGAGCAATAAGGTCTCCCCTGAGTCTCCTCTTCTCCAGGCTAAACAGCCCCAGCTCCCTCAGCCGCTCCTCACAGGGCTTGTGTTCCAGACCTCTCACCAATCTTGTTGCCCTTCTCTGGACATGTTCCAGCATCTTAACTTCCTTTGAGCATTTAAACTTCCTCTTGCCCTGCCCCTGCAACATCAGAGCAACACTCAACACCCAGACTGGATGTGCTTATTGCTTAACTGCACTCAGCATTTAGTATGTGATAAGACTATGAACTACTACAGATGATAGAAGTTTGGCTGAACAACACAAAAAAAAGTCGAAAATTTATGAATATTTGCTACACCCTAAAAGACTTCTGTTAGTCTGGGGAATACAAGCTAAATCTGCAGCATTTTTATTCAGCTTATTAACATTGCTATGGGTAATGTTTGCTTTTAAAGCATAAGGGAATGAGTGATATTTAAAACAAAAACAAGATGAAACATCAAACAGCAAACTCTTTACTTCCTCTTGCCCAAACAGACATCAGTAACCCAAACTGTCACATAATACTGAACGTACTTATCTAGCACTGCTGAAGCCAAGCGCTGAGTGGGGGAGATACTAACAGAGGGAAAGACCAAATAGAATTAGTGACATTAAGCTGAAGCAAACAAGTCACCTCAGGTACCTGAGGGGAAAAAAGGTGGATCACTAAGAACAACCACTGTTGAGTACCTAGAGGCAAAAAACAACACTAATACAAGAAGGATTGAGAATTCAAAAAAATACAGGGAAGATGAGACTAACATGGGGACACATCTTACTGAGCTGAGTCACTATTTCACCATTTATATTTTGAAATACCAGCAAGACCAAAATCAGGTAAGCAAGTTGGAAATAAGATAAAATGGGTCACAGAGCAGTGGAGATCAAGTGAGGTACTGAACTTTTCAATTTGCCCATGGACAACTTCAAAGCAACACTCGGATGTGAAATTAAATGAAAGAGGAGATCAGAGGCACCCAAACCTTACTCAGATCTCAGAGAACCTTTATAAGGTCAGCTGATGTGGTACTGTGGAAGCTTAACATGGGATCATAAAAAAAAATTTGATAAAAAGTAATCTTACAAATAAAATTAAATACTTAGGAAGTTTAATGCTTGAAGAAACATGAGCAAAGAAAAATTAAAAGAATTACCAGGAAAGCCCATGATGAGAGGTGGAACAAATGGAGTATTCTTCGGAGAGAGAGAGAGAAATCAAGTTATCTGCAATATTATTCTGATACAGCTGTATCCCAAATCTCTACTGAAAACTCCCAGCTAAACACAGGATACATATGGAGCACCTTAAAGGCAAAGTAAGTGATACTGGCCAGTGATATCTACCACAAGGCAAAGAGTTACTCATAGAATGGAACCACAAAGTTATTTTATGAACAATCCACTGAAAGAGCAGTTTTGGCACAACATTTTGAAAACAGAAATCAAAATCACACAAATAAACCTTATGTGTTCTTCAATGAACGGCATATCTATTCAATATCTTAACCACATCAGCCAATCACTTAACCATGTTGAGGAAGGAGAAGAAGGACTTCTAATGGGTTTGGGGGTTTGTTGTTTGGGGTTTTTTTCATCCAGTTTTCCCTTTCTACCAGAAAAAAAGCCACAAATTTTCAGCTTGATGAAATTTATTAGCAAACTGCAGCTTCAGCAAGGAATGAACAGGTTCTCGTAAGAAACAGCAGAGAAGCATTGCCAAGGAGAATCAAAACTAGGCAGCTGTGGTTCAGCTCCCCTCCTCTGGCAATAACTAATAAGCAACGTTTGAATCAAATGTGAAATGTCATGTGCTAATAATTTGATATAGCACAGTATTATTATATGATATATGGGAATCTCTTGGTTCCTCCTACCAAAACAACTGCTAGGAAATAGTCATCCAGTCATCACCTAAGAAATATTCACAATTGCATACTGTGCTCTTGCTTGCACAGTTGTATAAAAAATGAAGTCATACGCAGTGTTGCTTTAACTTTGTGCTGTTGCAGACCATTAACACAGCTTATTAATGTACTTGCTTATGTACTTGACTCAGACAACTATATCCAATACTCACCGTGACTTACAAGAATATTGCCTTTTTGAAAAATGAAAGAATAATCTCCAAAAGCTCCCAAATGCACTAACTAGTCTTAACCTTGACACATAAAAAAATACCAGCTATTCTTTAAACACAAGGGTAAGGGTTAAACAACCCAGAGATGCACTCTCCTTCCTACTGCTGCAGTTCACCAGTCATCCAAATGAGCCATCCAGCACCCTTTACTACTAAATTTTTCGAGTTTGGAATGACATATAAAACCCTACTTTTATAAATCAATTTGAGATCTTCAGATGAGAAACACTGCCAGTATTTGCTATTATCATACACATACTGTTATCTAGCATGAGACACAAACAGGCCTGTAGAAAATGACCTGTAGAGATCTATCACCTTCCACTGACCTTCTTCAAAACATATTTGGATCTGTTCCAGCCTTTTATTGCTCTCTGGCACTAGTAATGAACAATTTGATCATTATTAAACATTCACAGCAGATGCGCCTACAAACAGAGCATATCGCATTAAGTGGGTAAAAACAGGAAAAGATGAACTCTCAAGAAACAAAGATCCTGAGGTTATGCTAATAAATTTACTTTAAAAGACTAAATTAAAAGAATCTGCATATTCTTCTTCTTAAGATTTTCTATTTTGGAGTCAAGTTGCAAAAGTGCTGCTCATGTCATTTTCTGTAGCATCCCACAGTACTCCAAGTATTTTTGTATTATTAAATTTTTCCAAATTCCATTTCTGCCCTCACTAAACACCATAGCAGAAAAGACATCAGTGTAGTGTTGGCAGAGAGGAATATAGTTGTTATCCAATTAGCTATGTAAAGCTGCTCTTGTTCTCTGTCCCTATTTACACCATACAGATGAATAAATACAATGATAAGATGGAATCAATTTTATTAGAATGAATTTGTCCAATGTCAAAAAACATCCTAACTTGATTACTGATTAGAGTTGGTGAAACAGACTCTATGTTCTACATGAATGAAGAAATGTTGTAAATGCAACAGTTTTCTACTGTCAAAAAGTACATAGGAATTAACATCCTATTATGGACCAAATCAGAACAGGATGAGTAACACCAGAAAACTACCTGGCAGGATTCAAAAAATACGAGGAAACGGTTGAAAAAAATATGTTTAAACTGAGTATGTGTCTCAGAAATCCTTTAGATGAAATTTTATAGAGAGTATCTCAGTAGTGCTTTACTGGATAAGATGGGGAAGCAAAAGGAGTGGAGGAATTGGTCACTAGCAAGTATTCATCATTTCTTCTGTTCACAAATTTGCTTAATTCTATTATTCACAGTAGCATATTTGTCTATAAAACTTAAGCAACTTACTTTGCAGTGGTCATACTGCTGCTGTAAGGTTGGAACATCCCCTCCAACAGGCATTTGCTTTTTCAGTTCTTCATCTTTTGCATTCAGCCATTTGATTAACTCTTCCAGGGATGTCAACAATCTGTTCCATTTCTCTGCACTGGCCTCCAAGTGAGCTCTGCAAAACAACATAAAAGCAAATTTAAAGCCTGAATGGCAACAGCAGCATGGGAATGCAATAAAAAAATATTTTAATAGCAAGATAAGTATGTTTCAAGTACAAAACAATTTGGTGTAAAAAAACCCTCTACTTCAAAACACTTTGCACAACAAATCAAAATAAACAGAAGATAAACAAGGGAACACAGACAAATTTGTACTTGATGCTTTAACTCATCTAAAACCTTGAACTCTGCATGTCTAAGCAACATAAAAAAATGCTGTGTTTTGTTGTGACTCCATCACTGTTGCACACAGGGGACAAGCACCATTTTGCGAGCTAAAGCACTGCAAAACTGAACTCTTCCATGCCAGGACCTCGACTCTCCAGAAGCAAAAAGCAGCAAGCTCTCCTAGAACAGGTCAACAGCAAACTGCCTGTGCCTTTGAACATATCAATCAGTAATACAGGTTACTTAATACATCACCTTTAGTCAACAGTAAGAAGAGAATTAACACAGTGAATCTCTTCCTTGGTTTAGTTGACAAAAAGTCAAAATACCTTTTTTTTACAATTTTCAAAAATACCTTGACTTGGTGTCCTTCTCCTTGAGGACACTAAAATGCATAGAAAGCTAAAAAGATGCATAGAAATCTTCAAGAGGGACCAGCTAACCCTCTTTTACCGCAATCATTCTATGTTACAGAATCATTCATGTACTTAGTTTATACCAGTAAATAACAGTTTCTTTCTCCCCACACGATTGAGTAGAACTGAATGTATTTTCAGTGTAGTCTGACACCAGCTCTGCAAATTCTGCCCTGCTTCTCACGGATGAATGAACTAATTCTACTTCCTTTCCTATTCCGCACATTGTTGATTCTCTTTTTTTTTTTTCTGATTCACTGTGACTCACACCTTGAAATTTTTACCTGGCTTCTCTTGTATTATCATCTCAAATGGCATGTGAGTGAATGTTTGGATTGAAGGGAGGATGTGCAGCAAAATTTCAACACAAATTTCAGTTTGGCCACACTGGGAACTCCCAGTGATACTAGAATAGATGAACCAGCAAAGCAGTCAAGTAAGAGTGTATGAGAGAGGAAAAATACAAAGAAAAAAAAAACAGAACAGCTCACATTTTTGAAAAGGATAAACTAACTGCCTTTTTCAAAAGGAATCTATTCTCCCTCCAGTGAAGGAAAGCACTTAGGTAACTATTTGGGAAAAAATGGAAGTACTTGGTAGAAGCAGCATTTACTACCTACAGTCTTGTGCATTATGGTTTCTATTGTTCTTTATTGCTCTCACTGATACCTTTCTCTCAACGCTGATTTGCAGGCAGCTGCTTGTAGCTCAGGCCTGAACAGCTGAATCAGCATCATGCCTTGCAGTGAATTACAGTCAAGCTATTGCTGTAGGCCTTGGTTTGCAGTCCAGCAGCTCCTGAGTAAAAAGTACTGTCTTCACTCTCCTGATCTTTGTTCAGTTAATACTCACTGAGCAAAACCACCTTCAAGGCAACCAAAGTCGTTTTGCCATTTAGGCATTTATGACCTCTATAGCAAGTTAGTGCATTAAGGTACCTCAGCTGGAGCATCCACCACTGTTGGCCCCTAAAGACTCCAGACATACACAGGGATATGCTCCCAACAGCATGGGCTAGTCATCCACATCCAGTGTTTGCCTTCTCTTTTTCACAACTAGCTTGATACTGTGTCAGAAATACCAAACTGCAAAGCATTGCTTACACACTATCCTCAGGTGATAGGTATTCAGAACTGGCCCTTTTTCCTGGAAGCAAAAAATACTCCCTATTAATCAGGCAGAGGAGCGACACTGCCCTCCCCCCTAAGGCAAGGCAGCTCATATTTGAACTTACAGTTTTGCTGTAAGATTCTAACTGCTCAAAAAATAAAGTATCTTTATGAATTTTCTAGAAGCAACTGCAATTAAATGTTCAGATCTATAGCTTTCTATTCCTTTGATAGTGAAATCTCTATCATGACTTAATACTGTCTCTAGCATATATAAGCAGCTCTCATCCCTAAAAACTGGCACTCAGGCTTCAAGATCCGCTCTAACTGTTTAGCAGAACTCTTGTATATAAAATAAATTGGAGTTTTGTAAGGAGTAAAAAAAAATCCAGCAATTAACTGACAATTTGAGACATACAGTGCAAAATTAATAGTGAAAAAACTAATTTGATATTAATGTGAATGATACTAGATTAAATGCATTGTAATTTACCACTGAGTACATGTGTGCATGCCAGATTAATGACAATAGAAAATATCATTAGCACATGGATTCAAAGTGCAGTGCAAGTTAATCTTGCAGGGGTAGAGCAGTAAGGGGCAAGGAGGAAATGGTTTACACTAATAGGGACTTGAAAATTTTCTTCTGAACACAAAGAGAGCTAACATCTCTCTTGAAAGGTCAGAAAGACAATAAAGAGAACAAATACACAAGGAAAATATAACACATCAGCCTGCATTTTTCCTATTATCCTTTTAATCTTACAAAAGCCATACTGAAAATAAAAGTGAGATGCAGCAGCTGAAGAGTAGGCATAAGCATTCAATTCTCCTGGGGAGCAAAGACACATGCATTCAGCAAACCCCATTCAAAGCAAATGCTGCACAGGAGCAAGGGAACCAAGATATGATGCAATTTGCATTCCAATGTAAAGCTTCAGTATCACTTCACCATTTGTCATACAGAAATTATCAGAGAGAGAAAATTAACTATGATGAAGTTCTGAAATGTTTCTTGGACTTCTTTGTTCTCAGGGTCAGGATTTCTGGCCTTTGTTTTGGAATCGGTACTTCTACTAACAATCAACCTGCCAACAAAGCTTCAGATGTTTGTGCTCACATGAAAAATGAATTAGCAATCTCGAGAATTTACTAAGTCAAGTCTGGCTTAAGAACCAGCTTTAACCAAAAGAGAGGTCAGTTATAGATGATTGCATTTGAGCAGTGATTGGAACACAAATATTCATCAAAATGAACCACCTGGTATTCAAAAGCACTCCTAAAGGAATTCTAGATGAGTCCAAAAAACAAAGATACTCCCATGCAACTGATCATACTAAGAGCACCCCTTTTTCTACTAGGCTGAATAGAATCATCCAGAGGAGCAGCAACTCTGACAATTCCCCTTCTCTTGACCCTGAGAAGCTCTCTTCACAGCCAAAGATCTCCTCAGCTTTTGGTTCTGCTATGGAGGTAATACTTTTCCTGTTGGGTGACAAGGAAACATGTGGAATAAGAAACAACTGGTGGGTGGTCTAAATATTCTCTTTGTCCCATACTTTTACTTCGACCCTCCCACAAACACTAACATCCTCACACCTCCTGCCCCAGGAGAAAAGAATCTCTCCTAAACATTTGGCTTTCAGATGCAGCTCCCACAAATCTGAAGCTTTGTTTTCTGCCTGGGAATAAGATAATAAAGGGAGAAAAAGAAAGAAGACTGAATAAACCCAAAGTAATTTCAGGGAGAGATATAGTCCTTTCAGGTGGTGTCATAGTCACTGCAAGTACAGGTTTAAGTAGCTTCTATGCACTTAAAAATATGCCAGAAGACTGCTGTTTTTCCAGTTGAGAACTCCCTTTAGTTACAGTAGCAAGGGAGTAAAGTCAACACAGTGACTAACTCACATTATCTATATATACGGCAGAGAAGTACTTTCAGCGATTAAAAAATCAGCATATTCAGAATGTACACATACCTGAAAATATGCTAAAAAGAATTACAGAAACATTAATTTAAAAGCACTATCTAAAGCCAAAACCCATAAAAAAAAGATCAGCTTTTTCAGTCATGTCCTATCATCTAACACAGTTATATGCTGTTCTCACTAGACTCATCCATACAGTTTTGCTTTCTAATTCAGCCTTGTAAAAGGAAAGTAAAAGAAAGTAAAAATTAAAGGCAAACAGACTTCATAACAGTTCTATCCTTCGTTATTTTTCTAACAAAAACTTTTAGAACTCTAGTACAAGTTAGAAAAGTGAACCGCAATCAAAAAGCAAAAGGAACTCAGAAATACTATGCTTTTTCAGTAGTGACTGAGATTTGAAAGGGTAACTACATTGGCTTTTTTTTAGTAGCGACTGAGATTTGAAGGGGTAGTTACATTTTGCACCATTATTCTCTTCCTTGCCTATCTTGCACTTTGAGCTCAGTGACGTATAGCTCTGCAGCACTGCAGGTACCAGCAGAGCAACACAAACAAAAATTCTGCTCAGTGGAATAAACATGCCATATCTACACAGATGAAACAGTGAAAAGGTGAAAAGACAGGTCTGTATTCAGAAAAGCATTTCCTCACACTTATCTAGTCGTTGACTGCACAGTTGCTCTTTCTATATTACAGCCTTGGGACTCATAGCTGTAAATGTCTTGAATGTAAATGGCTTGAAGGCCCATTTTCTTGGCCATCAATTTCTCCCAAATTATGACCAACCCCTGGAATGGCCAAGCAACTGAATGATTCTTGGTAGGACTCTACAGTTGATAAGTTATTATCTTAAGAGCATGTTTGTTTCTTTTTCTTACACTGACTTATTTGTGAGTAGCGCTCATAACAACCCAAGTTTAACAGTTCTTGCATTAAACTACTCATGTGATGGAGTTAATCTTTGCAAGCCCCCACACCAAATTGTTTGGTTCCTTGGGTCCAAGTTCTGCCTGTGGGCTTTCACATAACAGATTTACCTGTTTAACTGTTTAGCAGGTTGGTGATGGAATAAGTGGAAATGAAAAGTAAATGTCACATTTTCCTCTCTATCTCCCTCTTTTAAACTCTTGTGCCTAAATTTAAAGCTAAGCTCATTTTTCTGGCCTTGAGAAAATCCATATGAATGCTTAACATTGTCCTATTCTTTTAAAACAACAGTTTTTTAAATCAACAAGTAAGCAGTTGCAGTTGAAACCTCTAGAAAATATTTTCTATGTAATTCATTCTCATGTAGAATTTGATTCATATTAACGAATATGGCCATATCTACTTTAAAAATGGCATTACAAATTTTTAACAATTATTACAGCTGAGCTTGGCACTGACAGGGTCAAAAAACTGTAAAATGCACTCCTTGATTAATAAGTATTTTAAAACATTTCTTAATTGGATAGCAGCAATTAAAAACTATAATACCAATTAAATTGATCAAGACACATGAGGTGCAAGTCTTATCAAGTTAATAATTTCAGTAATAAAAACAAACTCGATTTCTCCTCAAAGTAATTGCACATTCATAGAACTATTTCACTAACATTGTTACTGATTTACAACAAGGTAAGACTCAATGTACTTTCTGGAAATTTTGGTACAAGATTGGCAATTTATGACTGCACAGCTCTGGAGGGAGAAGTAGTTAAGCCTACCTGGTGAATAAGTTCACCAAGTCTTTATATTTGCAATCAGGGATCCCCTATGAAATAGAATAGATTCACTTCAATGCTGTGGTCATATAGCTCAAGCCTTTCAGAAGTTAGGAACTGTGCCCCATTCACACCTTGATGTCTTCACCACTCACCTGATGTTAGCTGACTTTGCCTTCAGGTCATTCCAGCGCTGGTTCATGTCATCAAGGCGGTGCTGGAGCAGAGAAGCTTCCTCAGAGTTTCCCAAGGCTTTCACCATCTTCTGTCTATTTCCATCAATGCCTTTAAAGATGTCATTGTGGGCATCAATCTCAGCTTGGATGTCCTGAAATACCAACAAGAAAAGTTCAAACATCTCAGTTCCATAAGTAAAGGAGGGGAGAGCTTATTCTCATTAGTAGTCCTAAGCACTAGGACAAAGAGTGTATTCTGACTTTCTCAGGTAACCCTGATAAAAGACGTAGAGGAAAAAACCTGCAACCTTATTAACATCATTAAAAAGGTCTCTCTTTCTTAAGTGTGAGAAAAGGAGTCTGAAAGTCATCCAAGACTTACAGGAAATAGAACTATAAACACTATGTTCTGTGATGTCATACTTTGTAGAACTGAAAGTAACTAATTGTCTACTCTTCACCCACACATTTCACACATAGGGCATTTGCAAACACACTAGAAGTCACTTCTTTTAAGAATTTACACAGATTCAGCCTTAGCTATGTTGTCAATTTCTTCTTTAAGATAAAACATTCCAAAAACCTTACACAGTCCAGTGAGATTCAGACTCTACCGTAATACTTTAGGTCATACACAATGAAAGCTTTTAACTAAAATCGATGTCCATATCCAAAAAATGTGGAGAGGTAGATAAAAAAGAACAGGATGTATTATAATCTGAATTTCATAGTAAGTACTGAAAAGAAAAACAAGTGCTTGTGATTTCCATTCAGCTGACTCATTTCTCCTCCCCTTAGAAATTAAACCCATGTTATTCTCTCATCTACCATCTGCCTCAAGAAACACATGACAGATGTTGTCTTCACCTAATTGAGCACAATATTATTTTTAAAACACATTATAAGAGCAAACAAAACTTTCTGCATCACCACCAATGGTTTCTAGTATCCACACATCTATGTATACTCTATCAAAGCGAAGTAAATGTGTGGAAAGCCGAGGTGTACTGGCTGTCTCAACAGGAGTAATCAACCAAGATTATGACAGGAACTTCATACAGATGTAAATAAACTTTCGCAAAGGAAGAAATCAAATAACTGAAATCCTTTAAAGGATTTATTCTTCCAGTCAACTATTCAGTAATCACCATCTGATGCCAGAAGCAGAACAGGAAGCGGCTCTTGTACCTTCCCATCCTAAAGATGTAGTCCTGCATTTTAGAATGGTTGCTTGCACATCTACAAATGAAAGTGTAAAAGTAGCTATGAATTTGAGATAGCATGAAAGCTTTCTTGAGTTAGGGAAAAAAGCAAAAAGATGTCAGGACAGAGCTGGGAAAGTAGGGGGAGGAGAGATGGGGCAGTGGGGAAGAAGGTGAGAGAGGGAGGCATTGGCAAAGCTCTGGCTCTCCAGAAGAGCTACTATGTGACTTTGGACAGCTACCTATTCTTCGCCCTGAGATTCACTATTTCAAAAAAAACCAAAAAGATACTTTTTTTGTTTTTAAAACATCTGATAAAAATCACCATTCTGAACACAGATACAAACAATGACATCTAAAATTGAAAAACCCCAAACAGCTGAGTCATCAGTTGAATTAGATGTTTATCTGTCCTTAAATCTCCAACACATGCCGGTGCAGTGAAAACCAGCTCAATTGTATGCAGCAGAAGATACAACTGCATACAGCAGTCACAATTCTAACTGTACACTAATCTATGCTACAAAAGCCTGATCATGTGAAATGCATTTCTTTGCCTCTTCAAACTCACAAAAGACAACTTCATTGGAAAAAACTCGATCTATAATTTTCCACTCTTCAAACACAATACAAATTCTAAAACCATTCATTCTAAAACCTTTGTAAAACATTCTTTGATATAGTTGAGAGTACATTTCAGCATGCACGCTCAAAAAATGTTTCATTCAGAATGGGTTTTGATTCTTGCATTTGCCATTCTTCATGTTACGTTGATTAAGGCACAGTAAATCTGCTGTTCACATTCTTGAGTCCCATCTGTGATGGCCATGTTGAGACAACTCAGTTCAAAGAATAAAGTTTGCCAACTAACTTCTCTGCCTCTTTTCTGATTTCCATTTTCCAGAGGTTAAAAAAGCACTGGCAGCTGAAGGATAAACCAACAGGTTTGATAAAGTTAATGAATATGATTTCATCACAGTCCTAGAAAAAAAAAGATGGAGAGAAATTCAAATAATATGTGGCATCAATGTGCACATGGAAGAAGTGCAGCAAGAAGGTGGGATGTGAAAAGTTACTAATGGCAAGAGATAGACGCAATAAGTTAGTTATTCTTCAATAATTATATATTAGACCTGGATTTTTATTTAGGTATTGTCCTCTGTTGGAAATCTAAAAAGGATGATGAGCTCTTCTCCAAAGACTGCTGTAATTCGTAATAATCTCGTTTATTCACAGTGAGATCAGAATTTTTCAATTCAAGATTTGTAAACACGTTTGCCCATCCTTAGAATTTCTTTCTCTGACATGAAGAATTCTATCCATTCTATAAACATACCCATTCATGTTCTTCCTGATCAATTATTTCTCTTTCTCCTGCTTTTTTCTTGGTCTTTGATTCCCCATTGTCCTCCATGTGGCAAAAAAAAAAAAAGGATGAAAGAAGTTGATTATCCTTGCTCAGCCCCCAGCGAGGATTAATTTTTACAGAGTTAATCCAATTTAAATTTTGCAATACTTTAGAAGAGATTATAAACACTTCCCTATTATCACATGGAAGTTCGCATATTCAGAATCACAGGAGAAACACACCAGAGGATGCAGGAGAAGAGGGGGGAAAAAAAAAGTCTGTCGCTTTTGCCACATACAGAGGGGGACATAACTGTGAAACACCACCATTGTTCTTAGCCCAATGCAAAGGGGATCTGGGCCAGAGTGGTCTCCCAGTGCAAGTAAAATAAATCAAAGGGGAAAAAATTCAAAACAAAACCACAAAAAAAACCCCAAACAAACAAACAGAAATATAAAGAAATACTGAAAACATGTAAGACCTTCTTGCTTTACCAACTTAATTTTTTGAGGCATTAGTATAAAGATGCCATGTTTTGCAAATATTTGTTAAACTGGATTGATAATTTATTGTATGAGGTCAACAGATTCGTTAGCATGTCCAACTGCTTGCAAGATTAAGATCCTAAATTAAAAAAAAAAACAAAAAAAAAAAAAACCTTTGAGGAAAGAATTTATCCTATATATAAATCTAGCTGAAAAACTCCAAAATTTTGGAAGACAGAAAGGAGAAGAAGCAACTAGACTGGCATTTAGATATGTGTTCTACCCTAGCCAGACTACTAGAAGATTGCCACTTTCCTCAAATTCCTCTTAATACTTAAGATCAAACCACTGCCTGTCTTTTCTACTTTGGTCTGGTAATTTCAAAATTCCCCTTATTTCCACTCTGGATCTCCTTTGACTTCTTTCTTCTCTGCTTTGTTACTCCTCTTTGTGTAGAACTCAAGCCTCCATTTTATGTTTGGATCTGATTTTAAGCCTTGTCTCCATAATAAGAACCCTATGTCTTGTTCTAATTTTATCCAATAAAATACTAAATTATCACATGATGACAACTGAAGAGCACCTATCTTTAAAGAATGTATAAATATGGTACATGCCACTCAGTAATGCTATAAATGGCAATACTGAAAAGGACACAAAGACACGTCTCACTCTCTTTGAGGTTGCTACCAGAATAGCCCAAAGGACATGTTAAAAACAGTTACAACACTAGGCATAATTATCATTTGGAAACTACTAATACTTTATAAAGGCAAAAAACTTCAAACCAAACCAACAGCATTTCCATGACAATGGGCATCCTAGTGTGTTTTTCTAAATGATGAGCACAGAGGGCCTGTAATTCACTCTGCAACCCTCCAAGCTATTAGAACATTCACTTCTAGTCACATTTTTTCAGATTTTGTCTAAAATGGCAATATACCAGTGAGAAGACAGTAACATAGGCTAAGTATTTCCCTCTTTAAAGGCCCCAAACCCTCCTGTTGAAGATAAGCACAACTAGCGGAAGAAAACTCCACAGCAAAAATTAAGTGGAAGAAATAATGCATTTTAAAATATGCACAGTGTTACTGTATCGAATTCTCACTATTAAAAATGTCGGAGTAGTAATTTTTATTCTGAAGGGTAAATAAACAGATGTTCTTATAACACTACATATTTTATTATCAAGAATTCTTAATTTTTTACTACATGTAAGACACAAAACTCAGTCTCTTAAGAAAAAGGTCAATAGCATTCTATACCAAATCATAACTTCACAGGGGTTTTTAAGACAGATCAATAGAGGACTCATCAACGTTTCACTCCAATGTTTTTTAAACCCACTACACACAGCAAAATTCTGCATTACACTCCAATTTTTAATGATTTTCATGTTTATTAGGAAACAGAATTCCACTGAATTTTCATAAACATCTGACCACAAAACAGGGATGGCAAGTTATGCCACACAAACCACATAAGTATTGCAAGAAATGGACAGCTACAATTACGATGCTGTGCAACAAGACTGGCACTGTTTTCTGCTGGCACACAGACTGCTACATGATTTTAATCCCCAGGTACAAGCCAGATACAGGCAAGCTGTTGTGGCTTTTGAACCACATTTTCATTTTAAAAGGAGTTAGTAGGGTTGAAGTTGACTGTTCATGAATGAAGAATAGGTTGAAAAATTGCATTTTCCTGAGCAAAGGTTACTCCTGGACATTTTTGTCAGGACAGTTTTTTCTATTTATTCCAAATCACAGGCAAATCATGCCCGTGACTGGAACAGGACAGCTGCCTTGATGCAGGTACTCAGATTCCAAGTACCACAAAAATGACTGCTTATTGCCTTCACTGACAACATTCAAGTCAGCAAAGGCATAGTTACAGAAATGCTGCATTTGCGTCTTTCAAAGGTCAGGAATAAATGTGATGACTGCTCGTCAAAGTATCTGCAGAAAACTCTTCCATCTGGAACAGCTGGAAGAAAAACGTCAGTGCCAAGCAAAGGACATAACTATATGCCACAGACAACATTTGGAACATCATTCTTTGAGGTCTCTCAGCAGGTAGCAAGGGAATGTACTTTTTTCTTTTTTTAAATAGCAGATTGTTTAGTCTATCTTGAACCAGATACATTCTACCTGCTGCTGCCAACTGCCTCTGGGAACACTACTGTGTCAGATGTTCCTTTTAGCCTCTGCTTCACTTGGAGCTTTTTGCTTTGTGGGTACTCTTAAGGAGGGAGTAAGAATTAGGGCACTATAGAGAGTGACCATAGTGAAAGGGAAACCGGATTTTTATTGGTCTCTTCCTTAAAAATGCTGGGGACAGCAGAGAGAAATGGATGCTCTTGTAGAAAGAGGGTTAAAGAAGTCTTATTTCATTGAGGAAGTCTCTTCTCTGGCGTCAGAGAACAGTCATGCCTTTAGAAAAGCTCATCCCATCTGCTCTTTCAGATGAACTGCAGTAGCAGTTCCTGTTGAGCGATCTGTTTAGAGTGAATTCACATTCAGAAGAGCAGCACACATTGAAAACCTTTGGTTAAGAATTGCCACGATCATAAATCCACCAGTGGCATAAGAGTGTATAAAGTCAGACATTAAACCTCTGTCAAGTGTCATACACAGACCACACTGGGTATTGCTTACTGCGACTACAGTGTAAGATCAAAGCAATTTAGAAAGCAGTTGGATTTAGATATGATAGAAATTTAATTACTACTTAAGCTTTCAGATATTTTTTGAAGAAAAAGTAGAACTTTATTTGGGAAAGATCACTTTGAGACATTTTTCATATCTAATTTCCAAGGCTTATATTACCAAAAGCCTTGATCAACACTTTTAAGTTTCTAAAAAGTTATCTTGATTCGCACCTAAGCTTCACGGATAGCACCATAAGAGGTAACATGGTGTGGGTAAAGATTCATTTCATCACAAGAATGATGATGAACTTACAGGAAGGCTGAGAACACCAGCCTGCCTTCAACAACCTCTGTGGCTCCACTGCATGGCATTGACTCAGCATCTGAGGGGTACCATAGATGTATTAACACTAATTCCAGCAGTCACACAACTGTGACTGAACAAAGCCAAAGTAGCCCTGCCTACTGCAGTGTAATATGACTCTGCTTTTGCATAGGAAGGGAGTGCCATGCAAGCTTCTGCAAATGCCATCTGGCTTCTGCATTTTGACCACAGTAACAGCACTTATAATTCTCTCTGTAGAACACATATTAATAAATCCAGAGAGCTGAAAGTAGCTTGCAAGCCAGGATTGCTGTCATAATGCTGTTTCTGCTGGCAGCAAATTCCTCAGGAAGAACAGGATGGGTGTGTGGGGAAACATAAGAGTGAGAGATGAAGCAAGGGAGGAGGAGGAGTGCTTGCTAAAAAAAAAAAAAAAAAAAAAGAAAGAAAGAATTTGCTTAATAAGCGTAGATTAACATTTTAGAATTTTTGGTCAAAGCCCACCAAATAAAATGTTAACTTTCTCCTCCAGCACCAAAGCATCCTCCTACACTGTGTTACAAATTACAAATTTCAGCATAGTAAACAACAAAATTTCACAGCAAGCTTCAACCTAAAAAATACAGCAGAGCTGTGAGACCTGTTAGTTTCGGTTTTGTTGGGAATTGCTATGATCAATTTTTTTGAGATGAAAAAAACACTAGAATACTCAGTCACAGAGGAGAACCTGGAGTTTGCAAATGCCAGGGCTTGTGTGATTCACTAAACATTAGAAACAAAAGTTTCAAAACTTCTGTCTCAAATGATGTCATGAAGCATTTCAGAGTCCAGCATGTGTCTTAATCCTTACAGTCTAGCAGCAGCAGTTACAAGAGAAAAGGGAAGACCAAATGACAGCCTGGGAGCAAGAGAGAAGCAAGTGACCTACACAATGAAGAAATCATAGTAACAAGGAAAGCATTTGTGATCTCAGCTACTTCTGGAAGAGTTATGCTGGGATATTGAATAGTATCTGCCTCAAGTGTACTCCTCCCCAATAAACAAGGCTGGCAAACTGGTAACTATGGAGGAGGAGAAGAAGACTGATTTATATTTGAAAAAAAGAATAAACTGAAGTTTAGAAAACCACATAATCAGGCTTTACAATCTGCTCATCTGCCAGGTGACCACAGTTTTAAAATGGTTTTTTTTTAATCTGTAAATAAACTACTATATATTTTGTTACAGACTCTGTGGTCTTGCAGGACACAGGAAGCCTGTATGTGAAATGTTATTTTTTAAAAAAAAGACAAAAATAACATAGTATACAAAGCAAATCTAACAATGGTTACAAACATACATCTGAGATTTCACTGGAAGAGCTGAGAAATAGATGAAAACCATCTGGTTTTTAACATTCTCACGTCTCTCACTCATCAGCATAATCACTACAAAGCTCCTCTCAGCACTCCTGCCTCTCAGCATTACTGTTATCAAACAACCTGGTCAGAGAAAGAGTAACCAGTTTGAATAAAAGAGCAAATGAGAAAAAGGTAAAAGTTGTCTGTTCATTGGAAGTAATTACAATTACAAAAGCCATCACGAGATCTTCCAGTTTGACTAAGATAACATTCAACTAAATTTAACAGCAAACTGCTGAGCACTTGCTTTATGTCAATAATGGAACAAGGTCACAGGCATTCTGAAATGTTCCCTTATACCTTTGATTTAGCAAAGCCCAAACTTTTATTTTCTTTGAAATAAAAAGAACCAACCAAAACAAACAAACAAAACCCAAAACCAAACAAAACAGAAAATGCCCACAATCAGAAGATACGCTCTGAAAGTCATCTTGTAGGATCTGAAACAAGGAAGAAAAGTAGCATTAGATTTCCATAAAGAGGGGGCACATGAGGACATTTCAAAGGCATAAGCGTATGCAACTGCCTATCATACCTTTTCGAATTTTGTCAGTAACTCACGTAAGCTGAAGTTCAGGCCAATCATCATTAAGCATTTCTCGAAGCCTACATTTTCCTGGTGAGTCCTCCAAGCCAGGTCTATAGCCTTAAAAGGATTCTCTTTTTCTACCTATACAGGCTCAAAATTTTCCAAGTACTCCTGTGCGTGCCTCACTCCTGGGCTTTTTCCCCAGGGACAGTTCACACAGTGCCATTGTCGCAGTCTCGCTGTCCCTGTTCCTTCTCATGGGCTGGGCACGTGACGGGGAGCTGCTAACACTGGGTGATGCTCACTGCATCAGGTTAGCCTGATCCCATGGCACTGTGGAGATCTCATCTCCACACGTCCCCAAGATTGCCTCCAGTTCACCTCAGCAATGGCCAGCAGGATCCAAGTGCTTCTGGAAGGCCTCAAGCTCAATGTTTGGTCTCAGTGACCCCAAAAAGGAGAAGCTGTAATCTGCCAGTATATGATGAGTGGATAGGAGGAATGGGTCCTTCCATGGTGCTCCATTCAAGGAAAAAAAAGGAAGAGAAAAAAAGAAGTAAAATCCCCAGAGAAATTTGATTGACGGAAAGCATCAAAAGCCAGCTTCTCAGTGAAATTAAAATGGGATTACATGCTTCATCCTAGGAAACACAGCAGTGTGACCAGACAGGAGGCCTTCTCTTTGCCTTCCTCACAGCCAGCCACCCATAGGCTGGTACTGCTATGGCAGTAACCAGCCATCTCCAGCCCACTTCATTTTGTCCATAGACGATGGACCACTGAAGAGCCAAGGCCCATTAAAAGTCGCCTAAAATGCAACTTCCTTTGTTTAGGCAAAAAAAAGGCCAGCAAAGGATCCTGCTGCAACCTCCAAAGGCTTCGTTGGGGATCTCCTCCTTTGGTCCTGTCTGCTCTGACAGCCGTGTGGTAATCTATCCCCAGCATTTGTTTATTATTGTAATCAGCATCCTCCCTTCCAGCAGCCCTGGTGCTGCTCCAAAGCCAAGCACACTCCCCTTTCCTGGAGGCCTCCCCGCTGGAAAACCACCAACACACCCCTGAGGCTGCAGAAACCCCAGACCAAAACCCCTCGCTTGCCCCTTTTCCTTCCCCTCGAACAGAAAGGTGGCTATTTAGTCACTGAACAGGTTTTGAAGCTGTGAAAGTAAACAGAGCTCTACAAAGCTACCACGGGCCCATGGCCACTTGGGAGGGCAGGCTTGGCTCAGGCAAACTGTTTTCATGTGAGCCTTTGCTTGCCCACAGGAAACCTGACACCCCATGGGTGGCTGTGACAGAATTAGTCCATTTCAAGACATTCCCACTGGAAACCCCGCGTGCATGTGAAGGCCTATTTGAGCTACTATTAATGCCTTCCGTACAAACACACATTACTCAACTGCCAAGACCAGATTCGGTAATAATTGCCAACAAGACAACAAACGTACAATTAAAACCAAACCACTTGCAAAACCCATTACAACTATTTTGCGTGTGAACACATTGGGTATCAAATGTTGCTTTTACATTCTCTTTACCTCACCCAACCATCATATGAGATAGCAATGCATTTACCAGTAGCAAAACGGACTTTAAAATTATTTTGACCTAATGGGTTATACTGATACAGCCAGCATGGGTCAGGATTTTAAAAATAAACTCTGGAGGGGAAAAAAATAAAAATATTTGCATTAGCAGGATTTTTCCTTCTTTTATTTGTACTTTGCCTCCTGTCTGTATGTTTTATGTGGGCATATTACACAAACCACAGAAGTGTTTGCAAAATAAACTCAGGAAAGTTTTCCAAAGGTGACAGAATGAGATCAGCTTTACAGCCATTAAGAGAGGTCAGCACAAACTGCCTGAATTTATTCCATTGCTTCTGGAAGCAAAAAGCCCACTTATTATGTGACAGTATCTCAAATCATGTTCACTTTTTTTTTTTTTTCAAATTAACCACTTACAGAAGGAGAACCAAGACATTAGAATGAAAAAGTGAAACCATTTTGCAAGAGATTTAGCTACAATCACTATTTGAGAATCTTTTCTTCTCCTGCAAGACAGACAAAGGTCCTACTCCCATGAACATTCAAACTTCTTTCTGCTGCTTTTGAACAAAAAAACCCTTTCAAATCAGGAAGAAACAGCCCTTAGATCCACTTCAGAGATGCTAGTGCATATAAAATGAAAATGGGTGTCAGACTGGATTATAATGAAGTTTCATAACTCCAGGACTGAAGCCAAATACACAACATTAATTTTACATTTAGTCTCAGGCTACATACTTAGATAACTTCTTTTTCAATTTTCTGTTGTCATCAAAAATATCATGCATTCTAGATTTTTCAGTACTATCAGACACAAATTAAATGCCCTCTGAGGTGGATAGGCACCATTTTGTATAATTACATAAAAGGTTGTCAAATATATGCATACATACACAGTTCTTGGACCAATGTTTCCAGTAGAACAGTTTTGAAGATTTTACCAAATAACCGTTTTAGTGGCCCTCTCTCATAAAAGCACATTTCAGTATTTGAGAAATACTGAATTTGTAGAAGAAAGCTAAAGTAACTGAAATAAGCTCTACACTGACATATATTTAATATAGCCTCTGAAGGCAGCAGTTCTGTAGACATGACAATATTGGATCATAAGCTCCAGAAATAAAACATACATTTTAAGATAGCTTTATATTACTTATTACTACCAAAGTTTTCCTGATCAGCTTCGTCATAATTTTCCATTAAAATAAGTCTATGTGCACTGTTGGCAATGAAAATTTTATACTGAAACCTAGTTATTACATAGATTAAATATTTGAGTGCCAGAATTCAAAGAAAATCACATTCTGTGAGCGTAAGCTCTCATGCAAATACATGAAACAAGCACAACACCAACCGTAACAAAGCATCCTTCCAAAGTTCTCTTTTAGATCCAAAGCTCCACTACTGAGAATTTAGGACACCAAAGAGCAATGTATTGCTGATGCATTCAAGGCCCTGCTGCAGGAGATTATGTGCAGTGGTACTTTTTTTACTTTTGGTATTAGAGCAGTTTGGTACATTTTCTTACGTGTCTTAAATAAAAACATAAAACTTGAAAAAAATAAAACAACCAGTTATCAGCATTTTATACCCATTGGTAATGTTACTAATGGCAGCCTGCAAAACACAAGGACCACCAAAAGAAAAGCACTTCTATCAATGGCAGAAAAAAAAAACAGCCAGCACTGCAGCCTGTGACACACAACTACAATCACATTTGCTGGAAACTATTTTAGGCATGGGTTCTAAAGTACATGTCCTGCATATCCAGGCATAAGTGCCTCGTTATTTAGCAAAATGCTTAATGCAAAGATTATAAAACTAATAGAAGAATTTTGCACATAAAAACTTAGCACTCTAAAGATTTAATTAAAACCCCCTACTTTTATCAATTACAAATCCAGAAGTAGCTGAATGTTAATAAGCTTCTGCAAACAAATCAGCAGAATCAATGAAACCAACACTAGTTAAGAAAAAAACAAAGTTATTCCATTGCTGCTGCAAGAAAAAAATACCTGAAAATACCTGATCAACTTAGAAATTATCTTATACACACCTCTAAATTTCGGTTTCAGAAAAGATAAAAATCTTTTCGACTTCAATGTGCAAAACAACACTAAGTATGTATCCTGTAAAGAATTTGCTTCACGCTTGAGATGATGTGCAAAGAGTGCAAGAAAACTGTCACACTGAATACAATTTGACTTTGGAATACAAACTGAAGAAAGAGGAAAATATTTTTTTTTCTAGAACAAAATGGGAAAATAAACAGCAGCAAAAACCTTAAGAGTGAATGAAGGAAGTTGTTTATACACAGAACATACATATATCTTATGTGACTCACAGCAACAAGGACAGACAACAGAAAGATAACAAGAACAATGTTCCCTTGTGTGACTCATGTAAAGGGTACAGAGGTCAATAGGTGGTTACAGCAAATCAATACATCCTGTTTTCACTCAAGACATGAAGTCTCAGGCAGGAACACCAAAAATCCAGCGGTTCAAAAGCACTGCAGTATTTTCATCTGCTTTGCAAAATATCTGGTGTCAGCCTGATCAGATCAGGAGTGAGAGATGCCCTCTTCCATTTACAGCAGGTCAGCATTTACAAAATAGTTAACACACACCTTCAGCAAAATCACTCCTATGCTGAGGATCATAACCAATTGAACCCAACACTAAGGTTTCAACTAAGCAGAGAGTCACTGATTATCCTCTGACAGAAATCAAATTACTGAAGCAACACAGTACCTCAAAAACCAGGAACTCATCAAGACAAATAAGCAAACCAAATTATTACATTAAAGAGCAATAAGAGGCAGGAAAATATGAAAGTAGCATAAATACCAATTGGGTATCTATTACAGCGGTGATTGCAACGCAGATTCTGAATTGCATGAAAGGGATTGCAGATTACCTAGAGCTTAGAGACAAGGCACTGCAACAAGTGGGTTTTTTCCTTTTTTTCTTACTGTAAGACTAAAGGGTATCAGTTTGCCTTGGAAAGATATTTTTACAAGGATTAACCAGTCACATTCAGTGGTCTGCCCCGTGCAATATCCAGCATATTCATCGACAGAGTTCTGCATTGGCTAAGCACAGACAGACTGTAGCCTTCCTCAAACAAATGAGACAAGACTAAGTCTCAAGAATAAAATTTGTTAGAATTCCAGATGAGATTACATAGTCTTGACAACGGGCAGTGCTGCACTGCCATGAAAGATTAGTAGAGGACTGGGAGATTTGATTGTGGGTTTTTCCTCACGTTATTTTTAATTTGTTTTGACAACCTGTAGCTTTCAGCTTTATGACTCAACCATGACTTTATAACATTTTAGACCTGAATATAAAATGTTATGTTCTTTGAGCCTCCCAGAAGAACCCAGTCCTAAAGAAAGGACACTTCAAACATATTCAGAAAAAAAAAAAAAAAAAAAAAAATCAATAGTATCTCACACTTGGGGTATACCTAAAAGAGATTAGATGACAAAAGAAAGCATGCAGGAAAAGTACCACCATGGCATCCATTTCATGCATTAAGACATCTACTGAACCAGAGACTGAGATTTAAATTCCACTTAGAGGACTGACCAGAATACGAAGATTTTAATCCACCCTAACTGACAGAATGCGGGAGGCAAACTAGAGTATGGATGAAATCTGGCTTTTATGCCAGGCAGGAATTTCACTGCCAGGTGTAACTTTCTAGCTATTAACTGGTAAGTAAATAAAATGTTCCTATTGATCAACGGTCTATAAAGACTTCGCTAGGGAAGCCTCCTTTTAAGACTGTTTGCTGCCTTTCCTCCTCATTTTCCCTCTTAGATAAGATACTGATGTTGGCTTGCAATAATCACATTGGAAATCAGAAAGCCTCGAAGCATCTCAAGGTTTGCCTTTAATACCATTTTTAAGTCTCTTCTTTTAAGTCTCTTCTCTTTGCACAGAAATGAAACTAACAGGTTCTTAGATGAATTTATTACCATTTTTGTTAAAACTGGTGAAACTGAAAACAGTGACTGCCTAGTGGTGATACAACACGACAGACTGTCAAAGCAACAAATCCAAGGAAAATATTCTACAGGCCTCATTAACCAATATCCAGAGTAAATGTTCAGTTTCCCAAGTTAAAAAGATGGGACTTGAAATATTTTTGCCCGAAAATATTTTCCTTAAAACTTTCTTGACTGTAATGAAAATAGTTTTCTAGCTCTCTGACAGCTTAGTCCAATAAAAGCCTCGTTAATTCCATGCATAATATACATCTTTAAAAGAATTTTCTACAAGAACAGCTTATTTATATATTTATTACTTGATAAAGCATACTGGTCTCTCAAGATACTAAAACTGATCAATGAAAAGCTTTAGTAGTTTTTAGACAAGTACTCAACCCAAATAGTGGAAAGACCATGAGAAATATACTTAAAACTACAGAGTTTATCATAATTGACAGAGCATCTTAAATTCTACAGTACTAACTCAGCATCTGTGGATTAAAATCTCATTCAAATAACATATGGCAGTCTTTTCCTACTTTACTTCTTATCAATAGTATTAGACTCAAGTGTCTAATGAGGATTCAGTGCAATTACAGTTGTCCTGCATAATTTATCATTTTGCCAAACTCCAAGGTTAAGTGTCTTTTGACCCAGTCTGCCCATATATTATTTTATGCTCTAAATTGTTTTATATTCTCAGTTAACTAAGTGGCCTTATCTTGCAGGAAGGAGAAGTATTACCTTGATCCAGTGGATTTTGGGGGTTTATGGGGTTTTTTTCAAAGCCACTGGGAATAAGACTCTCCCAATCCAATGAAAACTCTATTCTCAGCCATAAAAATATGCTTCAGGTGTAAGATTTTCAACAATGAACTTTTAATTCTGTATTTGAATATTGGCCGTGACTTTGCTAACAACAACAGCATCTTTAGTTTCTAGCATAACCATCACAAATATATAATCTGTATTTAAAACAGTAAAAGCTTTCTCAATTTTTATTATTTGAAGAATTTTTTTGCCTATGAAGTGAGAATCCTTAAAACATTACCAAGAATTGTGCCTCTAAATCAGCTTTAACATGCCACACTGAAACAGCCATTAGAAAATTACTTTTGCGAATACGGCAAATGGACATCTACTGAGTGGTTCTATCAAACCACAGAAGGTCTATGTCCTAATCAGGCAAGAAATATCAAAGTATATCATTGCAATTTACCAAAAAGGTGAAGGTTTTGTTTATTTTCAAAGTTCACTAAAAAAGATCAATGACCCTGGACTACAGGGATGTTCCATTAACATTTATTTTAAATCTTTTCCTGCTGTGGATACTGCATCAAAGCAGCAACACCTGCAATGCTTCATTCACTAAACTGAACTATTGCTGTGAGTGGAAAAAGAACAGTATTTGATGGAAGGCTTACTTTAAAGGCCCTATGACTGATTCAATAGGACAACCTTTTCTTCCTCTAAATTATGGGATTAAATCTTAAAAACTGGTCATAAGATTAGGGCTTAATTGTGGTTTAGAAAGAGTATTCCTTCTTTTCACTAGCTGTGTAATGATCCCCCCAAGCCAACTCCATAGTTAGGTAAATAAAATTAATAAATCATATTCCTTTTTACTACAACTAGTGTGCAATGATAGCACTGAAGCTGCCAAGTACTCCCAAACATTGCTTAGCAGCACCTTAAGGAAGAACAGAAACAATTCAGTTTCAGGAATTAATCCTCTAAAATGTAGCTGTGACTTTTCCTAAGCGAGGTTCAAGTCAACTGCATAAAAGCATGTAAGGGTGAGAGAACATACCACAAAGACTAAGAATGCAGAGAACTGAACTTCCATAACCTCTGCATCCAAGTCACACAGTGCTGTAGGTGCTCCAGAAAGCAGCTCGCATCTGTTCACAGCAAGCACTTCTACAGAGGGAACGAAAGGGTAAGAAAACTCTTTCCTCCCATGTACATGGCAAGTAAGGTAGAAGATATACTTAATCTTCCAAAAATTACAGCAAATCCTTTTCTGTGCTCAGCTGCCCATCCTCCACTACTTGGCAGGTGTTTCGATTTCCAAGTTTATAATTGCCTCCAGGCACCCATGCTCCAAAGCATACTGCATCCCTACACCTATGACAGTCTTTCTACAGGAGTACAGCCCAATAGGTTCATACCTGCTATTTTTCTCCTTCCTGAACTTGATCCTATTTTTCATATCTGGCACATCATCTCCCTGGAGTGACTGCTCTGGCAGTCATTATTGACCTTTCTACTTTGTCCTGGAAAGAATTTATTCAGTAGTAAGATGGCATAACCATCAAGGATTACAAAGAAATATAGTTACAAAACTAAGGAGAGAATCAAAATTCCAAGCATTTTCAGCCAACTAAATTGACTGTATTCTATTTAATTTCCTAGCATGTCTCTGTTTACTTTTGATATACATTGTGTCTGTTGTGCAGCTAGATGAATGCTCTCAATCATATTTATCTCAGAAGAATCCTCTTTCAAGATTAAGCACTATAAAGAGAAAGCAACTCATCTGGTTATTACGGAATTCAGTAAATGCTTCACTGACAAGGAAAATAGTTAAGCGGAATTCCATTAATCAAATTGCCACCAAGTGATTAGGAGATAAAACTCCTGCATCATCACAGGCCAGAAAATGGAATCACTGAAAACCTGTGATTAGACAGGTTGTGAACTCTCTTCCATTCTTTCTGCAAAAAGTTCTTTTGCAACAACAACACAACCACATGCCCTCATTCAAAGGCATTGCTGAAGCTAGATTTGGCACAATACATACATGCTTTGAAAAATGCTTTGAGAAAATGCACAAAACCACTATAGCACATCAAATACTTCAACAGAATTTAAAGAGAATGTACAAGAAATACACATTTCTAGGACATTTGCACTTGACCTTTGGTCAGAAAAGCTCATAAACATCACCTTGAGTACATGAAGATGAGTCTTAGACCCTAAACATGCTCGTAACTCTCAATACATTTATACTTTCTAACTGCAAGACATACTGTGGTTCATCTGTTCTCTTTTAATTTTTTAACTCATCTTCCCCAGCAAGAGAATCCCAAAAGCAGTCAAGTAAGGGAAGAGAAGATAATCCTAATAGTAATAACATTTAGTAAAGAATTCAAAGATTCATGAAACCGATAGTTTTGTTAGCTTTAGAGTATAAATGTGAATTATAGGGTTGACTTTTAACTGTTGCTGATAAGAAAATGCATTCTGATATTGTTTGGCAGCACAGCTTTTAAAATTGCCAGATAATGCAACCTACCCTTAATTTTATACTTTTTTAAAATGTAGCTAACATAAATAAACACGACCCTTATGTGTTTGAGACTATCAAGCAGACCTTCAACTATTTCGTAGTTCAGAAGAAGGAAAATTAGAAGCTTTAGAATTAGTTTTTGTGTCAGAACTTCTAAAATAATTGAAATTTTCTTAACTTCTCTATTTTACATGATATCTAATTTTTACCTCTATCTCCACTGAACACATGAAGAGAACAATTTTTTAACTCTTTTCTTTAATTGAACAAGTTAGTACTTAATAAATCTGTGTTACGGGTAATAAAAAGCCCTTAAAATTCTAAGTTCTGATCAAGGACTACAAAGGCTCAGTGCTGTTAAGAGAGGAAATTATTCTATTTTGTAGCCAACAAAATGGGGAAGCATCATTCTCACATCCATTGTCTAGAACTCAATGCGTGGAAGGAACACGAGCGAGATACCCATGTGCAGGAATGACAGTTCCGTTATTCATAAATTATTACATGTACATGCAATCAGAAATCATTTAATCCTGCTTTAACTAGTGAAGCAAAATTGAAAAATTGTAACGTAACACCTCAGGTTAAAGAATAAAGTCCAACTTGGAGTGACCTTCATAAGAAAACCTTTGTTTCTGACTAAAAAAAAAGTTTCTATGGCCGTTAGAAGACTCTATAGAAGGCAGGGACAAGGCTCCCCTGAAGATGTTTAGAATTTAAGAACCATAAATAAAGGACTTCACTTATCAGAAGGCATTAAGAGAGCCAGTCACTGTATGGCTTGCTGCTGGATTTTAAATCTTATCCCAACATTAAGGCTCCCAACAACCACTATCTAAGGGCCTCCAGGGGAATACTGTGTGCTCTTAAGTAACAGGACGGTTGACAGCAGTTTTTCACATAAAGCTGCTGATCCTTCTGGCATCTCCCACAGCAGGCAGTGTTTTCTACTGCCACGTCTGAATGGCTGGCCTATTGTCTTTGCTTCACAAAGTTTGTTTCGGTCTCTTCTCTCCCTGTTTTGTTTTTCTTTAAATTCAGTCTGAAAACAATTCCCAGTGTTAAGTCTCAGTAAGAAGCACCCACTTAGATGCACTTTCCAAAACCACATCATATAGAACCTATCTTTGAGGTATCTATACATAATTGCTCGTAGAAAATTTGGTTTTGCTTATTTCTCAAACTAGTAAAAAAATGCTCTTTTTAATTTTTTTAGTAATTTGTTTTTACTTTTCAGTGTACTGTGCTGGCCTTCAGCTTTTTTTTTTTTCAGTGGCACAAAAAAGAGAGATAGGAAGGTGCTTGGCTAAAATCTGAGATAACTGAGCTCAGTAGGGTCAGATTAACATGATAAAAAGTAAAGCCTATCTTATAGCCTGGTTTAAGACCATGTTTTCTATTTGGTAACTTAGTAAAATAACTGCAGTCCATCTATCAGACTCATTTCTGGCCAGTTGCAGGGTGAAAAAGCAGAACTAGAATGAATAGTCTCAATTTGCTCTCAAATTCAACAAGCTGTTAGCAGTAATTCATGTTTCAACAGATAGACTCACAGGAGGCTCAAAACCTGGAGCAAATCTGCTTAATTCAGAAGACATAAGGAACAGAGGGAACAGGAAAGCCTTTTGTATATGCTCAAAACCAAAGCAAAGCAAAAAAGCTACCAAAGCAAAGAGAAAAGGCAAAATGGGCTATGCCTAGCACCTCTGCCAACCCCAACACAAGTCCTCAGTAACACGCTGACGTCTGTAACAAATGCTGCTGCCATGGTACTTTTGTAGTCACTCCTCACTATAAGTCAAGCTCAGAAAACAAGGTGCTTGGGGGAACAGACACATGTGCAAGACAGGAGGCTGCTGAGGACTGTTAGCTCGTTCACATAGAGAGACTCATAACTTGCCACTGGATTTTCCAGTGCTGCAAGCATACGCTTCCTTCAAAATACCCCATCTGACTAAAGTTATTAAGCATGGAACTATATTTCCTCACAGATTTATTATCTTTTTGCATTCCATGTCATTTTGTTAACTAAGAGGCTCACACAGAGATATTATCAATGGAATGTCAACAAAAGTAAAGAGCATTTACAATTGAAATTATGATAATATTTCCTCTTGAAATAAAAATGTAAGCTGCATTATCCATAACTGCAAACTTTTGCTCTGGCTTGAACAAGAAGCTTATTTAAATACAATGTGCCTAAGGCTTCTCTAGCCCCTTTTTATTACCAGATACTATTCAAGAAGCAAATAGGTTTTCCAAACTTATTTAGACAGAGCTTTCATTGCTTAGTCAGAAGCTCCATTTCCACTGAATTGTTGAATGCTTTTATTTTCATTTAACACTTATTTAAAGTCAAGGACTCCACCTATTTTCAGAAATACCCAGGCTTGTACTGGAAGAAGGAAGTTGAAGATTTCCACATAAAAGCATGGAATGAAGGTTATAGTGAGCCTGGCAAAGACACAAGAGCCTAACAGCATTTGCAACTCATTTTACTTTTTCATTAGGTAGTAACTTCTTGAAAGGATGTTTTGGGTTTGGTTTGCTTTTTAATGGAGGTCCACAGAAAAATGGCTGGCACTGAAAAAGTAGGTCAACTGCAGTACTTTGACTCTGGCTGGATGTCTAGGGACCCACTAAAGCCACTCCCCCACTCCCCCCCACAAATAGGAAGAGGAGAGAAAATATAATGAAGGGTTTAATGAGTTAAGGACCATGAGAGATCCCTTACCGATCACTATCTTGGGCAAAACAGACTTCAAGTGGGGAAATTAATTGAATTTATTACTAAAAGGATCAGAGCTTAAGAATGAAAGTAAAATAAATCTTAAAAGACACCTTCACTCCATCCCCCCCCTTACAAGTTCTACCTCCTCACCCCCAGTGGTGCAGGGAGATGGGGAATGGTGGTTATGGTCAGTTGTTTTGGCCACTGCTCAAAGAGAGGAGTCCTTCCCCTGCTTCCCATGGAATCCCTCCCACGGGAGACAGTCCTTCATCAACTACTCCAGTGAGAGTCCATCCCACAGGCAACAGTTCTTCACACACTGCTGCCACATGGGTCACTTCTCCGCAGGGCACAGTCCTTCAGGCACAGGCTGCTTCAGCGTGGGTCCCCAACAGACCACAAGTCCTAGCAGGAATTCCTGCTCCAACATTGGCTTCTTTCCCCACACATCAGCAGGTCCCTACCAGGGCCCTGCTCCAACAAGGGCCTCCCACAGGGTCTCAGCCTCCTTCCAGCATCCACTTGTTCTGGTGTGGGTTCCTCTACAGGCTGCAGGTGGATCTCTGCATCTCTGTGATCTTTNCAGTGAGAGTCCATCCCACAGGCAACAGTTCTTCACACACTGCTGCCACATGGGTCACTTCTCCGCAGGGCACAGTCCTTCAGGCACAGGCTGCTTCAGCGTGGGTCCCCAACAGACCACAAGTCCTAGCAGGAATTCCTGCTCCAACATTGGCTTCTTTCCCCACACATCAGCAGGTCCCTACCAGGGCCCTGCTCCAACAAGGGCCTCCCACAGGGTCTCAGCCTCCTTCCAGCATCCACTTGTTCTGGTGTGGGTTCCTCTACAGGCTGCAGGTGGATCTCTGCATCTCTGTGATCTTTCAAGGGCTGCAGGGGCACAGCTGCTCCACCATGGTCTGTGCAACAGGCTGCAGGGAAACCTCAGCTCCAGTGCCTGGAGCACCTCCTGCCCCTCCTTCTGCACTGACCTTGGTGTCTGCATTGTTGTTCACATGTTCTCACTCTTCTCTTCTCTGGCTCCCATCTTCATCTAACACTTAACTTTTTTTTCTCTCTTCTTGAGTATATTATTACAGAGGTGTTACTACCACTTCTCATTGGCCTGGCCCTGGCCAGAGCTGGATCCGGCCTGGAGCCAGATGGCATTGGCTCTGACAGACATGGAGGAAGCTTCCAGCAGATTCTTGAAGAAGTCTTCCTTACAGCCCCCTCAACTACCAAAACCTGGCCATAGAAATCCAGCACATCAGCATACAAAAACTTTGTGGAAATGAATTTAGAAAGAAACCAATGCTTTACATTCATTCATATTGAGGGGTTTTTTTAAATTGTAACTCTGAAAACAAAGATTAGCACATCCTGAGTATTCAGATAAAAACTGTTTAATTGTAGGTACAAGAGATAAAAAATACACTTGGTAGTCATGCTACTGAAGAAATACATCAGTTCATTATACATGTGCAAGCATTTGATCCATATTGGATCCATGTAGGATCCAATCCTACATGCTTTAAGTCCCAAAAAGGGCATAAAAAAGGAGAGGAAGCACACAAAAATACAACAGAACAAGAATTTCTATTAAGTTGTGAGAGTGAGAGAACCTACCGAATATCCATGTCTGTATAAAATAAGTACTAAAATGGACTTTCTACAGAGAATCAGCAGAGAAGAGCAAGAGTGAGAGGACTAGTAAGACATACCAGGTGGACGCACCTATTTCAAACACATTGACTCACACAGCTGTGTAGGGCAGAGGCACTCGCCCCTTGCATTTCCCCCACCTGTGGCACACAGGTGGATGAAAGCTAAGAACTGAATTCTCCAGAGCAGAATGTATTCCCAGAATGGGTCTCTTATGATGCTAGCTTCCACTTGAGAAATTTGTGCTTAATCAGCCATTTAGTGGCAATGTGAAAAAGGTTCAACAGAGCAAAAGGTAACTATAAAATATGCAAAAGGAAGAAACACCAGAAAGAAGACAAAAAAAACCTAAAGCCTATTCAGCTGAAAAGACCCATTTCTTGGGTATATTTAGCAAAATCAAGCTATAAAACTTTCAGGCAGAAAGTCATAGGTAAATATGCAAGCTGCATCTCTCTCTAAACCCCTTCATTGCATTTTGCTTGTCTTGCAAATACACTCTATTAAATGGAAGCGACTTGTCCAACATACTGAGCTATATTACTTTTCTAGGGCTACTTCAATAAAAACAGTAGCAAAAACACCCACAAATTGACAATATGCTAATACAAGATGAAAACTCGACCCTTCCTACTTAGTCATTGTTTTCTTGAAAGGCAAACAATGGATGTTCAGGCATAACAGCCCTGAATGCGTTCTTCAGGTCACTGGTATTTCCCATAGGTGCTCTCATCACAGACCAACTTCCAAACTACCTTGAGAGTCCTCAGTAACTACCAAGAAATAAAAATATCCACATGTTTGCACATCCATGATTTCTTTACTCACTGTGCTTCTCAACCATACATTATAAGAGAGTATGTAAAAAGTATGCATATTTGTAATACAGCAGATGTGTTAAAAAGTAATCATGGATCATCATGTCAAGGGCTCCAAGTACTTGCAGCAACTCCTGAGACCGTGGATCTTAAAGGCAATATGCAACTCAGCAAAGCCTAGTGCTTATATAACTAAAGTGAAAGCAAACAGCAGTGACAGCCTGCCTGCAAGGAAATGAAGCCCTTCAGAGAATGATAATCTATAGCTCCAAAAAGTCACTGAAAATGGCAAATGCTTCTTTTTATCGTGTCACACTCTCAAAAACAAAGATTCCTCAACTGTTACTACTGCAACTTAACACTATCTCAAGGGAACTCTCACCTGTAATGAGTTGTGCATTTTCCTCTAGTACTTGATAAAAGCCATGTTTTCTGATCTTACATCTCCCTTGAGGAGTGAGCATTGTTGAGTCTCTGGCCATCCCAGTTTACGGAACACATGAATTTGAAACTGAATGAAGTAGTTCTGAGCTCATATCAGGGTCCTACTGAAGTTATGACAACATGGGGTAGAGTTCAAGCCTTGGCTATATAAAAAAGTAACTTGCACCATGGTCAGTCATGCTTGAATATTACTGACTTGAAGTGGTATGTGGGCCACACTGTCGGACACGTTCACAAATTCTCTTTTGTTCAGAACTACATTATATAGTGACAGTTGGTGAACTGCAGTTTCCCTGTAAAACATTCATGAAAGTAAATATACAATAGTTTCCTCAGGAATAGCAAAACACCTTTAAGACAGACCTTTTGCCTATAACGCTTAAAATGTACATCAGACTTCTACAGAGTAGCAGAAAAAAGATCAACGATGGAAATACAAAAACCTGGCATTTCTCAGAAGGAGGACTCAGGAGGGACAAGGAATTTAAAATATTTAACTTTAAAACTCACATACTTCTGCACAGATAGCTCTGTCTTACAGAGAGTCTGGAAATAACAGACATCATTCATGAGTACTGAATTTTTAAAGTTAGTTTTTTCTGTGACTGTTTACTGCCTCTCTAAAACAGCAGAAAGGAGTGCAGTGTTAGCAAACTGGCCTAAGGTCTTCAGGGAAAGAGGCTTTGCCCTACTTTGACAATAGCAGTTACTGAGGCAAATTAGGTCCCTGACAGGGATAAAATGAAGTTCCACTGTTGGCACAAAAGAGCTCCCATCGATTTTGGCCTCCTTCAGCTGAAGTAACCATAAATTTGGCAAGGAATAATTGTTGCCTTGTCCATTACACAGTGTACTCAAAAAGGCATTTAAAATCACCTTGAGCAGAGGGAAAAGGAGAAAGGAAAGCTGAGCTTGGACGGTTTGTCCCTCCTTCATTAAGCTCTATTCTACAACGAATGCCACTTGCAACAACACAATCATCTTTCAGTGAAATTGAAAAAAGAGTTTGGCGGTCTAAGCAGTAGGTTTGAAATTCCATGCTCTGACAGGGTCAATGGGCTCTTAATTCTGCCAAAAAAAGGAATTTATGAAGTTTCATTTAACCTGCAGACAAGCTCATTTGAAGCAAAGGTGATCTGTGAGCCGCAGACTCAGTGATGCATGGCTCCCAATAAATTTTGCTCAAGTTAAACTTCCACATAGCTTCTCTTCGCCCTAGTGGGAGTTCAGCTCATATTCTTGCACCCTTGACACAAGACTGAGTTTTCTTTAACCTCTTGACCTGTATGCACAGGACTTGTTCCAGCAGTCATCTTTACCTCAGTTAGGACTGCCAGTACTCCAGTTACATTACAGCATCCTAACAGGACTCTTCTTTATTGAGACACAGTTGTTGTATGTTAAGGCAGCAAGCACATTTCTCCTAAGTGATATGCCACTGATACCCTCAAGACCAAAAGTACTCACTGTTCAGTTTGAGCTAACATCTACAACTGGATGGTGTAGTAATTAAATACATCTTCTCCGGACAGACATTCTTACTACAACCACACAGAAATGATTTTCACTTCAGAACATCTGGATAATCTCTTGCTATTATGAAATTCTTTCAGCTTCTGAAAAGTTGAGAAAGCAGCCTTACAGAAAATGTGGATGTTACCTTCCTAATTCATGGACACTAGCATCAGAAAGGCTCCCAAAATAAAGGGAGCAAAACAATTGCCTTTGTTTTTTCAGGCATCTACAGGCTTGCAATCACTGTTTCTTTAACCAAATCTGCTATCTCAAGTTTTGCACAACAAAAAACTACTATTTAAATTCATATAAAATAGAGTTTAAAACAGTCGCTGCAAAAATAGTGGGAAATTAATACTTGCATTTCCTACAGCTGAATCCAAGCACGAGGATTCTTGGCAAACCTGCACAGGTCAGTGTCTCATAAAGGAGCTACATTTATTAAATAAAAATCATTACACTCTCTCATTTCTTTCCTTTTTTTTTTTTCAAGTAACTTGGTGACGGCATTGAAAGTTTAAAACTTTTTCTTTCCTCATTAAGTACATCATTTTGTTTGTGAAGAAAACGGCAAGTCAAGTACTCACATCTACAACATACTGCACTTGTTACTTAATCTAACAGTATTGGTGAAACTTCCAAAGGGAAAAAAGGGAAAACCAGAATCATTTTAATAATAAAAAAGGGACCATCGTTATTTTATGAAGCATCCTAGGCACAGTAAGGAATGTTGAGTGACTTTGTGTCCATTTTAGCTGTTGCCTCTTAGTATCTCCTAAAAGAACAAAAAGGGTGGAGAAAAGCTGCACTGATCTCAGAAGAACTAAGGTAGTACTAATAAAAAAAGCACTTCCAGTGTTTATACCAGCTTTTATGCTAGAAAGCAATAATGCCTAAAAAACATATACAATGACATCTGTAGATGGAAGAATTACTACTATTGCCACTTTTATAAAGTAAGGACAATAAGATGCTTATAAGATGCTCAGGTACCAAATTTAGGCTCATTTACAATCTTTTCGGTGTCTGAAGAGGCTACTGTTATGGGAAGAGGCTTATAAAACAAAGCAAAATTAGTCCAAAAAACTTTTGAAACAAAGACCAAAAGACTCCAAGGAAAGAAAACAGCAAAACCTACCAAACAAGAATGTAATCTATTAAAATTCACACATTTCAACAATGACATTCTGGAAAAGAACATGAAACAAAAAAACTTATTACCCTGACCCTTCTGAAATTGTTTTGAAGAGTTTTTAGCTATTTCCTCTTGCATTTAATTTACATTTTAATACTTCAGCAAGTATTTCATGACATTGTACTGACTGCTAATTTGCTAACAGTCGATACTCACTGAAAGCACATGACCCTTTTGACTGTTGCTTTTTTTTTCCAGGACAGAAAAGATGATTATGCTGATATGCAGTTGTTCTGTAACAATGAAAATAAAACATTCAAATATCACACCCATGATGCATAACCTCAGCCACTGAACACCAAAGTTTCCCATGTTACCATCTGCTCATGTTGTGAAAACCTAGATAAACACCTGGCCTTGTTTAACATATCACTAGGATGTAAAAAAATAATAAAAAATAATGGCTCTCAAAATATCCACTTGTAAAAATCCTCGGGAACAAAAAAATCCTTCAAAAACGCACAAAAATGACAAAAATTGGTAATATTTTGTAAATTAAAGCTCAGGGAGACCAAGGTATGAACATGCTTAGAAACACCAAAAATCAGCCTAAGCTATTCTTCATCTTTAAGAGACTGACCCAAAACACAGTCCATGATCTAGTGGCTTGAATAAAAATGGGGATTCTATGGAAAAAGCTGTTGAAACAAATGCAATAAGAAAATTCACATTTATGACTGCATTATAGGAACTGAGACACTGACAGAATATTGATGGAACACTGAGATATTGAGGAATTGATGAGTAAAGTAGGTACACTGAATCCCTCTATGTTTTTAAGGTATCAAAAATGACTACACAACACAAGCACTAGAAAAGCAGATGTAGGTATAGAAGAACTTTTTTTGAAGACTAATTCAAGGAGACATGGGGTTTCTTTCACACAGGAAAGCGTTTGCTGCCTGGAAGATACCTCTTCCTATAGATACTTGATGGTTTTAGCTTCTCTGGCCTTACAGAGAGTTAACTTCCTGAAAAGATAAAATATTTTGCAAACAACCATGGAGGTCCTGCAAGGTGAGGCCATTGCAAGGCATCAAAAAGGTCAGGAGAGGGAAAAGCAGTGCATTCTTTTCCCAGGCCCAGTGTTTTAATGCTTTTAAGTTTGATTTTTTTAAGTCTAGTGTTCTTGGCTTTGGAAATAAATTTTCCTACATCCTTCCACCGCCTGGAATTTTGGGAGCACCTGCACGCTATCTTTCTTCTTAGCAGATCAGATCCACCACCCCTTAGATAACAAAGCACCAAAATTCAGTTGGCAGACCTTCAGCCCATAAACAAAATCATTGTATTGATAGCATCTATGTTATTCTCCATAAAGAGTGACTGAACCACTTCTGTTGGGCATTGTCTGACTAACTTTCAGCATTTCAAATAGAAAAGCTAGTTTATGTTGACAAGTACACCAACCTACCAAATACCTGCAGTGAATAAAAGACAGAAACCAATGACAATATTATTTGATGTATGACTAGCACAAGTTCTGAGGATTCATTTATATGCTATGTTCTTGAATTTGCAGAAATCAAGTAATTATTATTATTTAAATAAGAAACATACACTTTCAATCTTTTGTAACAACATACAGACTCGGAAGAGTATTAAAGGGACAGTTATTACAAAGTCCTTTATACCTTCCAAGTTCTGTATCTCAAGCACTTATTTGATGTTAAATATCATCTTTTTATACAAAAAACTTTCAATGAATCCTGAGACTTTGCCAGTACTGCTTTCATTATTAATGTCTGCTTAAAGGTACCTTATTTTGACTGAAGGTAGTCCCGCTAATAATTAACAGCCTAACCAGATTAATCTTACTTAAACTATTTTTAAAGTTTTTTAACTTATTATGCATTGTTCAATTAAGGTTACTTAAAAATTACAATGGACAGATAATGGAAAAAATTATAAAATCAATTTGCTGCAGGAGCTAATAGTTGAACTTTTAACGTTTAAAACTATGTCCTTATCAAGTATCTATGCTTATTTTGGGAAATGATATAATTGGATATATGATGCAGAAACTAACTGTGATCAGCTGTACCATAACTGTAGTCCACTACTCTAAAAAGAAATAAAGTATCATTTAAGGCCCACTACAATCAATGGGAAATGGTATGTACTGACAGGGGGTTGCATCAGTGGTTGATATAAGTGGTCACTGAAAAGTATACTTGATTTTGTAAGAATTTATAAGTATCTCTCTGAAAATCTCCAGATTATTTTCTTCTATTTAAAAATACTAATAATCATTACTGCACTTGTGCACATTTTAGTATAGCCACAATAGATCTTTATTGGCCCTATTGAAAAGTAACTACACTTGCAGCCAAGACACATTTTGAATACACAATTTTTCATTAATGTAAGTAGCAGGATACTTTACTTTATAAACCTCAAACATAAAGGACACTCCTAAGCTAAAAACTTTGCACAATTGTGCAAACCAAAACTTAAAAGCTGTGTTGAAGTTAGTCTTGTCAAACAAGTGTTGCTGTAAATTACATCATCTTGATATCATTTTCATAATTTTGTCCTTGTCTAGAATTATTACTATCTTGAGTTATGGTCTTACACCAGTACAGAAGCAGGAACCTTCAAAACTGCTGCTGAACTCAGACTTCAAATGTGTAAGAGTTGGCTGTTGGAATTTTTTTTTTGGTATGTTTAAATTCAGAAAGGGGTCTTCCCCTCCACAATCTCTTATTTAACAACTGCTTTGTGATTTTTCACAGGTGTAGCACTTGCATCTGCATATACAAAGTTTTCATAATAAACAAAAGAAGGAAATGAAATACAAAATGTATTCTAAATTACCTGCTGCAGTTTTCACGATGTTTACAGTGCTCTCCCATAGCACCAGTTGATAAGACTATTTTCAGTAATGCACAGAATTTTAATAAATCACAAAGGGGTACCTGCACCTATTAGGCTCATGCCAGTAACACAATGAATACAAGAGGACTGCAGGTTTACGTTGTCTAATTAATAGAAGCTCCCCATTTGATCTTTCCGTTAGTAAAGTTATCAAGAAAAATATCTACTTGAAAATCCATATAGTTTAAAGTATACACTATAGATGCTACAAAAAACTCAAATTAAGCATTGCACATATAGAAAGTATATTAATTTTATTAATCTCCTTTTTCCCCCCAAGAGTGTCACCACACTTTATTTGGTGCCCTTATCTGTGCATTTGGATCAACCTGTTTTGGACCAAATTTTAACTATACCTCATAACACAGTTTGAATTTTCTCATCCTGAAATATGCAAAACTTCCCCTTCAACACTTAAATGGCCAAAACATACACAAACCAATTCCATTCACTTAATCACAAAGAAACGTCCTGTCTGAAGTAGCCACCAATTCCCATAGTTTCTAACAGAGGAGGGAGACAAAGGCTGACTCATGCTATCAGAAAGCACAGATGACGGGTTAATCTCACGAGAGATGGAAAAAATGCTTTTCTTACAGTGAGCAGTTTCCAGCAAACATTCTCCTCTGAGAAAACAGAAGGAGCTGCCAGACACACTGGAAGAGGGAAGTTCTTAGTGGAAATCCCTGTAGAAATTCTCTAGAGTGAAAAATGGCTGTAAGAGTGTGACAAACATTAAATCTTATTAAAAAAAAAATCTTTCAAATATAGTAAACATAGTGTACTTTAAGTAACTATCAAAATTATTTGGAATAAAATAATTAAGAAATGCCACGCCAGATGCTGTATTTGACTTGCTTTTAAAATATCTACCTCCCAGCTTGAAGTATTAACTGAACACGCAGGCTTTCAAGACAGAAATTTCAACACAGAAATGTGTATTTTGAGAAGAGACTTTTATAACTAAGTTCAATTTAATTATGCAGTTATTGCAAATGTACTTGCTAGAAATGGCTTCATTTGGTGGTATTTTAAGGTACTGTAGTATTTTTCTGCAGTCTTTCGCCTACCAGTCTTACTTTAGAGAAGTGAAAATTGAAAAATATTCATCTCTAAAATATATTGCAATTTAAGAATAAAAAAGGAAATATTTACACAAACTTCAAAATGTTTTCCAATTTGTTCCAGTGGGCAAATTTTCGGTCTTTTTATCATAGTGCTAAAAAGATTTTTACCATAGTTTGGTCTTTTTATCACAGTGTAAGCCAAGCAGACCATCAAATCTGAGCTTAATTTGAGGATTAAGCAAGTGAGAGAAAGTTCAGGAATCATGCTCTCAATACCGAAGGACACAGAGATGATTAAGTGGCAGATAAAAATTAGTGCGCTTAAACTCTGAATTACTAATGAAATCAGAAACACCTGCCTCTCTTACCAGCTTCTGCTTAAGCCTTTCTTTTTTAAAGTGTCAGTTGCCCCAACATAATTGTCACGTGCAATGTCCACTGCACAAAGTTGTCTTGGCTCTCCTTTTCCTTGTTTAGCCACAGTGACTGATGACCATGGAAGACAGACCATGCAGAATTTGGGGAACGTTATTGACCTCAGACTGGAATACAAATGTCTCTTTAAAAACTAATGATGTATGGCATGATTGGACTGAAACTGTGAAGACTGCACTGAACACACCTACAGTGATTCCTTGCAATGCCATCTGGCAAGAGTGGGCTAAAAGAGTAGCTGAGAGCTTTGCCACTTAGAGCTGCTCTGAGCAAAACACAATGGAGATGAAGCAGGATCAATTAATAAGAAAAAAAATGCAACTGTACTCATGCCAAGGGCCCAGTATGACTAAAAGCAAAAACTATTTCTGGAGACTCTTGTTCCACATATATCCAGAAAAAGCAGTGTGATTTGATATTTAAAGAGCAGTTATAATGGGAAAGGAAAATTACCAAATGGCAACAGACCAAGGCATCAGCCAACAACTGCAGTTGAAAATTAATGAAAGATATTCTGAAGCTCTAAAATAAGGAGAAGGAATTACTCATGTAACCAAGTAACTGATTTTTCAAAGGAGCTTTAGAGAGGCAGGTTAGCCCTCCAATCACAACATGGCAAAGATATTTGCCCACTCTTTTGAATACTGAAGATTTGAGAGACACAGCAGACTTAGAATCTATTTCTTACTGCTACATGCTACAAAAAAAACTACTGGCATCAAAACTACTACATAGGGCACTGATATTTCAAAGACCTGTGTAAAAATTAGGAAATCATCCTCTTCACATATAAATAAGCTACTTTCTGAAGTACCAGTAGTGCACTCTAAAAATGAAAACAAAGAAAGGAGCAAAACTGAAATAATACAGAAGATGCTAAGAACAACGAAGCAGTAGAAACAACTAGCATAGTGATTTATGCATTAAAGACAAAGGGCAAAGAAGGAAGAAAGCCAAAGAGAATAGGTGAGTAGTATTGGAGGAGGTAGCTTTTTCATTCTTTTCTACTTGGTTAAGATTCAGCAAAATGCAAACCTTTATAAAACGCTGCACAGCAAAGCATCATCAACCAAGTTATTGTGTTGCAGGAGATTATAAAAATGAATTATAGAAATGACTGAAGACACAAAGAAAAAAATGTTCCTGCTATAGTATGTTTTTTATTGCACTTATTACTGAAAAATTCTGCTACACAGCCCGGCTAGAAGCAGTGAATTTACCTATGCCATAAACCTGCTGCTAAATCAACTGATCATATATCAGTATTTGTAAGAAATGTATAAATTCATAACAAATCTACAAAGGTGGTTCACTGCAGCAAGACCAACTCACATATTAAATAATTTCTATTTTCTCTACACACACATTCTGCTTGCAGAAATAAGCACTTTCAACAAAAGTCAAAACTGCACAACAGCTGTGGATTTTGTGTGGGAAGGAGCAATGTTCATTACAGCAGCATAAGATAAAAAATAGCCTCCCTTTTTGTTTACCTTTAACATGATCAAACAATGTAACCAGAGCTGAATTCTGTTTTGGCCCCTTCCTGGTCACGAGAATTTGGGTACTTTCATTCCAGGGTATGGGTCACTGTCAGCCCAGAAGCACCCCCGTCCCACTCCAGACACCTTTTTCTGCCCTCCTGCTGCCTTCAGTAAAGGCTAGGGAAGAGAAGGAAAGCTAATAGTTGTGAGGAGTTGAACAATTCTGCTGAGTGATGTTTATAGCAAAAAGGTTGCCTACAATCAAAGTATAACTACATTGCTGAGTGAATATTTTGCATTCCTATATATTATTAATTGGGGGGAATGTCATTTGGAGTTGCAAGTAGTTGTCAATCAAGAGAGAAAAACATTATTGCTAAAGCAAGCTGTAGAGTGGAGGCAACAAGCACCTGCAAAAGCAGCCCCAGACAGTTTCACCACTATGGATCAAAGTCAAGAGGCTAGAGTGAATCGCAACACTCGTGAAACAAATTTGCCATTGCAGATAAGAAGGTAAAAAAAGAATATCCTGAATGCTCCTAACATTTAAAATAAATCTTCAAGAAGCGAATGGAAACAATTTTTCCTTTTCACTGAGGAAATGCTACGCATGAGCTTATGAATAATATTAAAAAGAAAAGATCCAGTTTAGAATATAGAACACATCTCCACCACCAATACAAAAAATTCTCTACTACAGAAGATTATTCCACAGAATAATCATTATTTGATATGTGATCATATCTTCTGAAGCTAATAGGCTACTTACATACATATCATCCCCAAACTACACCTTCCGGAAGTGAACAGGCAGCTAAAGGAACAGAATATTTAAATTGTTCAGTTTTTCATCCATTTATAAAATACATACTTTATGTATTAAACATAAGGTTTGATATTTTCACTTCTTCTCCTACCACTTTATTTTATAAACAAATTATTTTTATTATTTTAGATACTTACATATATACCAATGACAGGTTGACACTATTATATTTTTATAGCCACATGCTTTGATTATGAAATTCTCTTAATCCATGAAATTCCAAAAATTTCCAAATTTGAAACACTGTCCTCAGTGCTTCACGTATCTGACGTTACCCGATTAAAGCAGTATATTCAGTGGTTGTCTACTACATAGGAAAGCATTAATGCTATTTATCACCATATTCTTCTCCATTCAGTTGGTTTCTTCCTTACTCTCAGCATGTAGTTCTGGCTTGCTTTCCATCATCTTGTTTCCCACAATAAACTTAGTACATTCACCCCACCGTAGAACTCAGCAATCCAGTAGAGTACTGAACTCCCACCTTAGGGGGAAAGTCCTTCACCTTCTAGGCCCATTTGATCAACACTCCAGGCTCAGGCAGTGTATCTAGTTTTCTTTTTCATAAGTGTCATCAGTGCCAGACAGGTGTTTGTGGAATTTTGTACACTTCACACACTGCCCACAAGCAAGTCAGAGGCTGAAAAAGCACATCCACTATTACATCAGAGATGTGTCATGGCCTCAAACAGTTTCAGTAATTACAGTATCTTAATCTTCTATTTCCTTCTTAAAATTTAAATAGAATTTATGCGTCTCATGCAAAAGAACACCTTGCATCTAAATAGGTTAACACACTTTTTTCTGAACTATTAAACACACCTGTGTAACAAGCATTGCATAATTCTTAATAAAATAATTTCATTACAGTGAATTATCAAAAAGGAAGTTGCAGATAATTCAGGACAAGTGATACATTTGCTCTTATTTTTGTTCAAGCTTTCCCTGTGAGCATTCAATATCTTCTAATAGTTAGTTGCCACCTAAAGAAAAGGTTCTTTTCACTCACAGGATAGTCTAGTACTACAGAGACTTATTCCATTCTTCTGAAGAAAGGTTTCCTTCTGTATTATATATGACAGACATTAAAAAAATCTACAGATCACACATTTATTAAAAGGGTGATGGGTTATTGGCTTACCCACAAGCAGCAAACAGTCTTAGAAAGGAGTAAATCAGTGGTCTGGCCACATATCTTTTGTCTTCTTCAGAAGGATGTAAAATTCACACTGTTACTGCTGCGCTTTGTATGGCAGCATTGATCATCCCACTAGAAAAATTTTGCTCTGCTGGACAGAAAAAAAAACTCTACAAGGGGAGACTAGATTTCAAAATAACTTCCATTAACAGATCCAACCTTTCCCTGCTCTTAGCATCTGTCTACAAATTATCTTTTCAACCAGCACTTCAGTAAATCACATTTTAAAGGAGAGGGAAGGAGATAGGGCAGATATGTAGAGCTGTCTATGCTACAGAGCTAAAAAGTGAAAACAGAGTAGCATTAGTTTGGGGTTTCATTCCTCATTCCATCTCTGAACTGGCATCTAACAATCAATATTTCAGAAATGTCAAACACAGATACCTCCATGCAATGCATATCTAAAAGATGAGATAATGAAGATGGTGGGTGGAATGGCAAAAGCTCAAAAGCTGACCTTTCCAATACGAATGAACAATTTGTCCTTCACCCTGTGCTGGAAACAACCTCAGGTCTCACAGTAAGGTCTGCGGTTGCATCACGCAAATCAGCCAGCTTTTCACTCTGCAGCAAGACTTTTGCTAACAACATTCCCCTCAGCAGGAAGGCGACCTATGGCTTGCAGAGCACCTTCTGGACTCAGCTTCACCCACACTACAATCAACCAACAGCGCTGTGACAGGAGAGGGACTGGGACCAGCATACCACACTGGCCCTAAGAAAGAGAGCATTCTTTCCTGCTGTAAAAACAAATCCTGTTCTGTTTAAGAGATGAGACACACAGCCGCAGCTATCATACTTGTATTGGGTTTCTGTGGCCAGGTTTTGGTAGCAGGGGGCCTACAGAAGAACGCTTCTGTGAGAAACTGCTAGAAGCTTTCCCCATGCCCAGCAGAGCCAATGACAGCTGGCTGCAGAACAGATTGGTCACTGGCCAAGGCTGAGCCCATCAGGAGTGATAGTAATACCTCTATGATAACATATTTAAGAAGAGAGAAAAAAAGTTAAGGGGCAGATGATGACCACCAGGGAAGAGCAGAGTAAGAACATGTGAACAACAACACAGGTCAGTGCAGAAGGAGGAGCAGGAGACTCTCCAGCCGCCAGAGCTGAGGTTTCCCTGCGGCCCATGATGAAGACCATGGTGGAGGACCCGTCCCCCTGCAGCCCATGGAGGACCACAGGGGTGCAGAGATTCACCTGCAGCCTGTAGAGGAGCCCACACCAGAGCAGGTGGATGCTGGAAGGAGGCTATGATATGGTGGGAAGCCCGTGTTGAAGCAGGATCCCAGAAGGGACCTGCTGACCTGTAGGGAGAGAAGCCCACACTAGAGCAGATTTTCCTGGTAGAACTTGTGGCACATATGGGGGACCCACGCTGGAGCAGCCTTTGCCAGAAAGACTGTGACCCATGTGGCAGCAGCATTTGAGGATCCATCTCCCATGGGAGTGACTCATGCTGGAGAAGTTCATGAAGGACTGTCTCCCATGGGATGCAGGGGAAGGACCCCTCCCTCTGAGGAGAGAGAGGCAGCGGCAGAAACAACTGACTGCAACCCCCATTCCCCGTCTCCCTGCAGCACTGTGGGGGAGGAAGTGGAACCTGGAAGGAGGCAGGTGTCTTTAAGATGTATTTTACTTCTTATTCTCAACCTCTGATTCTGTTAATAAAAAATTTAATTAATATCTCTGCTTGGAATTTGTTTTCCCCATGACGACGATCGGTAAGAGATCTCCCACTTAGTCCTTATCTCAACTCATGAAACCCTTTAGTGTGTACCTGGCATCCAGCCAGGATCAAACCACTACAATACTTCACTATTTCTGTGGCAATTTGAATTAGCCAAGGAGGCACTTCTTTAAAAAAAAAAAAAAATAGAGTTGGTCTTTCCACTGAAAATTTCATTTAAATCACAAAACACAAAATGTGATACCCTGAGATGTCACAGAAAGCATCTGCTATCAGAATACAACCATAAAAAACCTTCCGGTCAGGCTCAGGTAAGAATGCATAAATATACTATATTTTCATGCAAATCAGCTTCATAAAAGTTAATGTCAAACAACAGTCTTGTGTTATTTAGCATGCACCATTGACTGCTCTTCCTGATATCGTGGCCTAGCACACAAAATAAGATTCACAACTATCTGCACATTCTTCATGCCTTCTGCCTTGGAAGTACCATGAAGCTTTTGGAATCTGACTGATATTAAGACTACAAATCTACAGCACAGTGTGATTGTCTATGGAGGTTCGTACACTTGACTATTTCTTACCTCTTCAGACTTACAAGGCAAGAAATAAGGTCTTTTAACTTTGTAGGGTTAAAAATCTCAATCTTGGAAGACCACTTCTGGGGATAGACTTTAAAATGCATGCCTGCTGACAGTAAGCCAGAGCCTCAAGTCTGATCATGTTGCAATACTAAAATATATTTATAAGCAAAATCTTTGTGCACTCTTATTATTCTTGCTGACATTTTGACTGCTATTTTGAACACCTTTAGGCTGACATTTGATCAGAAGACTATAAATTGATCATGATTATCTTCAAAAAACTTCAGCAGTTGTCTGGAAGATTATTTATTTAAAATTCATCTATTAGAATTCATGTACAAGAAATAATCAGTCTCCAAGCAGGAGACCAGGAAAATAAGTTCTCAGGTGTTGGAAGTGGAGTCAAACCACTGCACTACTCCAGTCTATCCTGTGGCAAGTAGTTAACTACCGAGCAAGAGACATACCCTAGAAATTAAGCATGACCAGCTTCACTTTTATTGCAACTACACATAAAATCTGAGTTCTGATGGGCACTCACATGATAAGCAAAAGGGGATTATGGCTGAAAAATCCCCTTTTCTCACCTGTAGTGGTTTAACCCGGGCTGAGTGCCAGGGGCCCACTACAGCCACCTTCTCACTCCCCCTTGCCCAGCTATAGAGGAGAGAGAGAATATAACGAGAGGTTTCGTTATTCATGATAAGGACTACAGCAAATTCTTTCTTAATCACCGTCACAGGCAAAACAAAACTCCATGTGGGAATAATAATCAAATTTATTACTAACAAGATCAGAGCTAAGAGTGAGAGACTAAAAGACACCTTTTACTCCCCACCCCCCTCCTTCTTACATCCAACCTATTCTCCTGCAGGGGTCAAGGGAAAAGGTGAGGTGGGGGGGAGGTGTTGCTGTGGTCAGCTGCTGTTCTCAGCCGCTGCTTGGGGAGAGGAGTCCTTCCAGCCGTATCCCATGGGGTCCATCCCTCACAGGATACAGTTCCTCTCACAAACTGCTCCGGCGAGAGTCCATCCCATGGGCAGCAGCCTTTCACAGACTGCTGCCGCATGGTTGAAAATTCCACAGGGTGTAGTCTCTTAAGCACAGGCTGCTCCAGCGTGGGCCCCACGAGCCACGCATCCTAACAGGAGAATCTTACTCTAAGTGGGCTCCTCTCCCCACAGGCTACAGTCCCCTGCCAGCTTCACTTTGGGTCTCCCACGGGCTACAGCCTTCCCCAGCATCCACCTGCTCCGGCGTGGCTCCTCCACGGGCTACAGGTGGATCTCTGCACTCCTGTGGTCCTCCATGGGCTGCAGGGGCACAGCTGCTTCACCATGGTCTGCCCCATGGGCTGCAGCTGGATCTCAGCTCCGGCGCCAGGAGCATCTCCTCCCCCTCCTTCTGCACTGACCTTGGTGTCTGCGTTGTTGCTCACAGGCTCTCACTCTGCTCCTCTCCAGCAGCCATCTTTGTCTCCTACTACTTTTTTTTTTTTCTTCCTTCTTAAATATGTTATCACAGAGGCGTTCTGTCAACTACTGATTGGCCCGGCCTTGGCCAGCAGCGGGCCCAGCCTGGGCATGGGGGAAACTTCCAGCAGCTTCTTGAAGAAGCCTCTCCCTCAGCCCCCTCCCCACTGCCACCAAAACCTGGCCACAGAAAAAACAATACATCACCATAAGCAGCTATGCTTTCCCTCCATTCAGAAAGAAGAATGTTTCACAAAAACATTCTTGTGAATTTTCCCATTATTAGGCAGCAATGCTCATATTTCACTTAGCTTTCTGTCTGTAAATAAAAGGTTTAGACATCATCTTATCCAATTCATTATTTTAAAAGTAATCGCAGTATCCACTGTTCCCTCCACTTTGAAGCTTATCTTTCTCTTTACAAGGGAGTTAAAAACCTTTCATTGGTAAGATTGCCCATATACATATACAAAGTGACAGTATCATGTACACAGGGTAGAGCAAGGGAAATCAGCTGGGGGAAAAAAAGCACCCCACAACAACACAGCAATTTTAGAATTGTAATAGTTAAAATCACCACTGGTGAACAACCACAGTGATTCCTAATTGACCTCCCTTCGATTTTTAGAAACATCTCTGAAAGCGTTCTAGGAAACATGTGGACAAACATTTAGAAATAACACTCACTTTTTACAAGAAAGATGTTAATGGTAAAGACAGTAGTAGTCAGCACTGATTAAAAATTATTGTGGAACAAATTTTCTGCTTTATTTTGATGCAAAAAACCCTCAAACAAGTTGCTTTTTATATTCATGTACCCCATTCCTCTTACTTGTTGGGTTTATAGCATCTGCCTGCTGGAAAGTGTAACTTCCAATTGCAGAGAAGTTAATAAATAATAATAAAGGACCAGATCTCCTCTTTGCCAAAATAGCTTACTACTAAGGAAAAATCCATGTGTAAAACACATAAGACTTCCCTTAAGAATTCAGTTAATCATTGACCATTATTATGACCCTTCTAATCAATCCGATAGAGTTTTATCAAGCAGTGTCATTAGTAGAATTAAAATAGAGTCAGTGCTTTGGAGAAGCAAATTCAGCTTTCATAGAATGGCACAATCATTCAGGGTGGAAGGAAGCTCTGCAGATCAGCAGCTCAAGGCAGAGCTGATTGCAAAACTAGGGTTACACTACTTAGACCATTGTGCAGTCCAGTGTTTCCTGTCTATGCTCCACCTACAGTTTATAATGACTTAAGAGATGTTTTCACACATCATTTTTGATTCTGCATGTCATGCACTTTTATCAATGCACATTAAATATACCACACATTGAAAATAACTTAGGTAAAAAAAAAAGCAACAGTTTTCATTTATCATCATTTTTCCCTCCTTGCAATACATTCATATAAACTACTATAGAAATACTTATTACTTGAAAGATTATGAGCATGCACACGGAAGCAATCAACAAATGAAACACTGTGGAAAATGCAACTTCAAAGATATGATCTTTTGCAAAGCAGTATCCTATAAAGCAATTAAAAGGAACATTACCAAAATCTTAGCAAATGTGCACTAAGACTGTCATTCTTTTGATGATGAAGACAAGAAGAGAAATTGCAAAATCAGTGTTGAATATTAGTCTGTAAAATTTCAAGCTACATAAAATTATCTTTGCAAAAATAGAGAGTAACAGCTTATTTGACTGTAAATTAGTTGCTTTGCCACTTCTACCATTCATATTGAAAACAACTTGTATTTGCAACAACCTAGCACTACCAATGAATTAAAAAAAGAGTTCACTATGCAAAAGCATAATTACACTTCAATTTTGGAGAAAACAATTCACTAACCGTAACTTAAGTGGAATACCTCACTTCTACAGAAGAGAACAATGCAGTATGTACACATAGGATTTCTAGCATCTAAAAAATACTTCCAGGGAAACCTGAATAGGAACTATATTACATAATATTCTTTTTCAAATTAGCTGGTAAGACAATGATAGTAGAAACCAAAACAAGCAGCAATTAACACGTCTACATTGTTCATATAACTAAAAGATTCATACTGATTGAAAAATATTATAAACTAAAGCTTTATTTGCTCTTTGAAAAACAGATCAAGTGAAAACAGTCAAATACTCATATAAAAAATGCTTAACTTTCTTAATCAAAAAAATTATAAAAATACAACTTTTAAATAGTAATTTATTCTTATGGAATTACCCAATCTAGTCTGCAAGAAAACATGATTCTGATCTGGCTCATTATCATGCTAAGAACTGAAAGCCTCAGAATGAGAGCCTTCAGGATACCAAAACCTTCTGAGGCATAAATATATTTATAAAACAAATAGCTATAAATAAATACATATAAATTTACAAGCAGCATCACAAATGTAGCACCAGAAATAAGTTCCTGAATTAATTACAAGCTAAAAAATACACACAAGACTAGAAGAAGGAATCAACCAAGGGCAACATGAAAGAGCTGAACAACAGGAGATTTCTGTTGTATTTCACTGCTATGCAAATTCTCTCAAAAAAACCTGCCACATGGAAGACCTCTACTTAAAGTTTCTTCTTAAAAATTCAAATCTATTTCCTCCTTTCGAAATGGCAATAAACCAACAGTTTCCAACATTACTCAAGTTAAGGCCGGAGCCTTTTCATTGTTAGGAAACAAGCAAAAGGGAAGGCAGCTCACTTCATCTGTTCACTGTTTCTACTTGAAACTCTCAGGCAGGCCAGCCATAGTTTCCATCCACTGCAAACTCCAGTAACTGCAAGAATATTGCAAAAAAATTACAAATATTAATCAAAATATCAACTCCACTGATAAGAAGAGACTCCAATTGCCTATTTTTCTGTTCATATAGAAGGCAGGGAAAAATTAACTTCATGGTCTTTGCCAATTTTTAATTTTGTATTTCGGATAAGGAAGACACTTGCATTAAAAAATATAAGGGCAATAAGAATTTCCAATAAAATAAGTCACATAAATCTGCTTTAACAAATTAATAGATATATTGTTATACCAGAACAAATCTTAATTTCCCTCTCAATTCTTTTAGACATTAAAGAAAAAATCTAAATCAAATAACAGAACTATCTTACTTAAAAAGAAGGTTTACAGACATGAACTCACTCCTGTCATGTAAGGAGTTTTATTTCCCTTAATTAGGGTGAGCAGTGTTGCCTCCAAAAATCAGGCTTTGGAAGATGTAAAATACTCTACAGCATGTAACAGTTCCTGTTCTTGCATATTACTTTTCTGAAAACATGTATTTGCTGCTTTCCCCGCGAGATTTACAACATTGTTTCACAATGCTGACACACACACACATACCATCAACTTCCTAATGAAAATTAAAACAAACAAGACTAAGATCCAAACTAGCCCTTGGAGAGTTTCGATTAATACACAATCCATTAGGCATCTGTTTCATTACATGATGCATACCTCTAGATTAGAGCAGCATTAATAACTCCCCACAGACTGAGACAGTTACATGAATTTTACATGAATTCCTACAATGAAACCACAATACATAGTGCAACTCTAGGTGATATATTTGGCTTTTACCATCCTACAGAACTAAATTCAATTTGGCAAAAGATTTGAATAAACATTCTAATCTACAGTTGATAACTTAAAATCCTGTACTACTCAGTATTGTTTCTACTCAGTCTAATTTCAGATTAGATGGATTGAAAGTAATGTAGGCATGGGTATTTCTTTAGAATTCTGCTTGTACCAACGCCTACTCACAGGCGACTAATGCTTTCTTTGCTTTCATTGGGAAATTAATGTGCTTTTTTACTTTAAGGCAAAAATTTAGGATATTACAAGGTAGTTGAAAGATCTTAAGAAAGCACTTGAGTCCTTCTGGTTCATCAAAACTTGTTGACCATGTTAGCTTCAGCTGTCACATGCTCGTGCTCCTAATCCTCTCATTCTAGCAGAGGACAGGACACTGAGAAAGCAGCACAGGTGTCAGCAGAAAAAGCTCAGCACAGAAGAAACAGCACAGCATGTTTGTTCAAGCAAACACACCATGCCTGCTGCTTTCCTTTCCATCCTGCTTGATGGGGAATGGCAGTGACCAATGGAGGGCTCATAGAACAGCCACCACCCGCCCAGCAAAGCTCACACACATGACAAGGAATCCAGTAGTCTGCTCTGTAAGGGGCATAAAGGGAGTCTATGCCCTAGTAGTCATCTAATTTCTAATGAGAACAACTACTTCCTGATGAGAAGGCTCATTCTCAATGAAATTCCCTGCTGAAAATACACCCTGAACAACTGTTATGGCTTCAAACAAATGCTGTCTTCCACAGAAGAGGGTTGAGCACGAACTACTGCAGCAAAGAAATAGAGTTAAGAGAACTTTACCTGCACTACTTGGAACTCTATTTAATAGTCACTTCTTGCATAGTTTTTTTTATTCAAAGTCAACTCGACAACAGTTTTGCCAGAGATAAACCATAGTTATAACAAAAATCCTCCTTATCTGGTAAAAGTATACTTCTTGTTCCAAGAACAACAGCACATTTGTTTTACACAATTACCTTGGCATGTAACTTATCACGAAGACATGCGTGTCTTTCTCCTTTGCAGTCAATAACTGATTTTCTACAGTCCATAGTTTCACATTAGAAAAAAATGATCAATTACCTCAGCCAAGAGTCTTCAAAATCACTGTTAGTAGTAAGTGAAAATTAATTCCATTTATCAACTACTTCAAAGATTTATCTAAACCTGGAAGAACTCGATCAATACTAAGGAAGTAGGCCAGAAGGCAGTAGCCAAAGTAGTTCCATGGAATAATTCTTCCATAAATAGGGCAAGAAGGGGGAACTCCAATACATTCAAAGCAGCAGAGAATAGGAAGAAAAATTCATGATCTCATAGGGCTTTCTGTATTTTTTAAACCCAGTCAAGTCAGCCAGCCAGAGTATTCTTCTGTATATATATCAACCCTTGACACGGTTTCACAATAGGGAAAGCTATCTGTAAAAGTCCACATCTTAAAGATACCTAATCCAAACCCAACAGAAAATGATTTTACTGGAACCATAAGAAACTATTGCAACAAGAAGAGACATGTTGTGAATGGTCAGTGGCCATATATCAGGATTTGAAGCTAATGCTTTTAAAGTACTTTTCAAACTAATAATTGAAAGAAATACACTTCTCATTGTACCCAGATGTACAATATTCGCAAATATTGAAGCCAATGTGTAAAAACCAAGGTTTAGTATTCACCCTGAAGCACACAGCACTTTCCTCACTGATCCCTTATACAGTCAGCAATGAAATTAGAGAAAAACCCTAGAGGAACACAGAGTCTGTCTATAATGATTGTCACAGTCTAGCAGGCTAGACTAGCAGGATTAATGTCAGCTGAAGTTATTTAATAATTTGGCATTCTTCAGTTCAAGATATGCAATTTCTTAGAGCAGTAATTAAGCATTCAACTACTTTTTGTTGCATCTTTGTGAATACCTTGCACAGTTTAAAGGACAAATCTTCATTTCACTGCCAACCAGAAGTACTATTATTCCTGTACCTGGACTCATAACATTAATATTCTTCTTGCTAAACACAGCAAATGAACTATGTGTTCAAGTCGTAGGTATTTAATTCCTCCAGTGGTTTCTTTTCTGGCCTATGCATCCCACAGCATTAAGTACTTAATGCAGTACCGGAATTTGTGGAAGTTGCTAATGAATTTAGACTAGTGCATTAAGTACTCCAGTAAAACACTATTTACCACATTTCTGCTAATTTTGTAATAGAGGTATTTGTAGTTTATAATATCCATATCCGTTTAAGGAAGAAAACAGAATATGATAATGTGTATAATTAAGACTTACATATGTTTTGAAATAGATATGAAATCAAGCTACTCATAAATTCCCATATTTAATTTGATTTCACAGCCTTTGTGTTGATTATGTATTTACTGACAAAATCTGTCCATTATGTTAACATTAAGTTAAAATATTTCATGTTATCATTTGATGCATATTTCACATATTCATACTGCAACAGAAGAGAAGATGTACTTCTATTTCTCTGAGGCTACTGTAACAAAATTTTGTGGTTTCATAATTGGTTTCACAGCAGGACAGATGATGATCTGCCAAAGAGGTTGTCTAAAGTGACATTTCAACCCATATTAAAACACTTTGTCTACAACTGATTTGCAGAGTATTTTCAAATTAATACAACCTCTATTGGTATGCAACCTCTTTTCTGTACATAGTTCACCACTTTGACAGCCTTTTTCATAACATTTCTTTCTCCACTGCTCCAGGGAAAGCTGGTAGCAATGAAAGGATGAGATTTTGCTTTAAGTAACTAAGTAGACATATTCTAACTTGAAGGAGTTCATGCTTACATTCAAAGTCAGAATCTGATCAACAGGTGAAATAAGACCAGACATGGTATCAGGCTCTACCCTTCCCCTGAAACATCCATTGGAACTTTAACTTTACATGCATTACTTCAGTTAGAGTCTTGGATTTCAATCTCGAGGCAGATTGGTCATCTTTATTCAATAAGGACGAAATTTTGCCAGGGTTTTTTGTTTGCTTAAGAAAGTAATCAAACAAAAAAGCCCCTCACAAACCCCAAAAACTTGCTCTCACTTGTAGCCTTAATATTTTTATGTCAACTTTTTCCTGTTCACATTACTTAAGAATGGGGTAAAATTTGTCTTTTCATTCACTTGCTTAATAACACTTTTCTACATTATTATTAACATGACTATTTTTCTTTAACATGAAAGATGAAAATTATCTATAGAACAGGGTCAATCATGCTAGTCTTTTGATATTTTCACTGCAGTATATAGTCCATGTGGATGAAAAACTACTCCTGTCTTTCTTTAAAAAAAAAAAAAAAATCCTGTCTTATAAAACCATGCTCTGCTTTCTATAATTCTACAAATAGCTATGAATATGTTTGGGCTAGAACAAGAGGATTTATACTGAAAACCTAAACCAGCCACTACTTATTTCATCAATGGAAATACAAAAGATTCTTCAAAAGGCAACCCAGAACAATTAAGTTTGGCTCTCAAAGACCAAATTATCCTCTCCCGGTGCTTTCTCCTTTCCATTAACTACATAGGAGAGACTGTGGTTTCCACACATCAGAATAATTAGATTCTAGGATAGTCTTCTGATGGGAGTGATAGAAAAAAACAAGAGAGCAAGCCATAAGAAAACCTCCACTATATGGGATATGTCAGTACACCTTTTATTTTCTTTGTAGCTCAAATCTCAACAAAATGCATACAAAACTCATGAAATAGTAACATTTAGAGTAAGTTTCAAAATTCAGCAACCATTTATGATGCAGACTGATTTCAGTCTTCCTCAGTTGAGGAGACATTACAACTGTTGTTGTGTTTCATCATAAGCCAAAACAAAACTGACTTTGTTTTCATTTACATGCAAACATTTGTCAGGGTAAAATTTCTATTTAGATTATCTACTTATTATCTACTTTCTTTCCTAAGCAGTATCTTAGCCAAAATACTAAACAGCTGCCATTGAGAAAAAAGAAGAGTTTGAAAATCTACATTCTCCATTCAGTGAATTTGTTAATGGGAGGATTAACAGAAAAATTTTTGTTCATTAAAAATGAGTCCTAGGTCTGAATCATGGAGACAAAGGAACCAATAGAAAATTCCCACACTGGAACTCAATGCTTCACCTTTCTCAGAGAAGTATATATTACTGAAAACATGGAAGGTAGGGAATGCCATCTGTATAAGGCTAAATTAAGCCTTAGAAAGCATTGGCATTTCCAGAACTGAGTCTTAAATGTCCCTTTTACCAACCACAATTTCAGTTTTGATTTGCAGCAATTCAACGGAAGAGGTTATTCTATCAGGTTGCAAATGTCAAGTACTGCTAAAGATTCAAAACAGACGAGTCAAGACACAAAAACTTAATAGTCTTCTGTTTCAAGGGCTTTTAGGATGTTGTTTCCTCTATATTTTTTGTAATACTTTTTAAATAAAAAAAATGAGATTATCACCAATAACAAGCTCTCAGTGGAAACGGGCAAATGTTCTGAAACTCACAATGGTGTTGGCAGTACTGAGCTCAGCAGTATCCCCATCAGGAAGGGATTAACTGAATATATCTATACATGCACTTATCCACACTTTCTCCCTCCCCTCTGTGCCAAATAGTCCTCTGAGACCTACGGACACCAAGTTGACTTCCACCCAGCAACTGAGGGCTTAGAAATTTCTCTGCTTGGCATGGTGCAGAGGGGATAGAAGAAGATACAAATAAACAACCCTAGCTAAAGTAAGCAACTGGGCGAGTTCAAAGGAGTTTTGTTACCTTTTCTGTCTAATAGTATAAGTCAGTGTAAGGAGCAAGAAAGGGGGCAGCCCTAGTAAGTGAATGATTCGTTTGTCTGTGTGTGCCTGTACAAGCATTTTATACGTCCATGCTGCGAACACATTTCTAGATCTCTGCAAATCCTTTTTCTCCTCTCCTTCTGCCTCACAAACTGGTACTCAGGTCATTGGTTAACTGATGTTGACCAAACCATCTTTTATCTGTAGAAGATAAAAATGGCTCCCTCTCTTAAAGCATACTAAAAAAAAAAACCCCTGAACATTAAAAGACTTCAATTTGACCAATTGCTATTTCAAGACAGAATGTAGTTTTGAACCACAACCACAGCTTGCATTTTGAGAGGATCAAAATAGAACATTCTGAGAACTGCGCTATACTATTAAATAAAATTACTTAATACGAGCAATGTGAAACATGAAAAGGCCTTCGGCCTTTCTGCTGAGAAGGAAACTAAGTTTTACATCAGCTTCTAAATAAAGGCAGAACAGGTGAACAAATTATTTTCCAGTTCAAAACGAAGAACACGATACACAGCCAAGAATGTAACTTCAAAGCAGCGGCAAGAGGTCAGGCTAAAAAGTGCAATAGAGCATGCAATAGCAGGAATCCTTTGATATACTCCTTGTCTTCAGCTGTTACTGAGTCAGGAGGCTTAATGAATCAGACACAAGCCAAACATTATGTTTAATAACTTCGATGAATTATTCATTCTTGCTATGACTTTGTCCAAAGTCTAAGTTCCTTTTTACATCTGGCCACTACATCTCACAATAAAAAAAGTCCTACAATTTAATTATCTGTCATATGACAAGATATTTCCTTTTATTTAATAACTTACTGAATCATTAGATACCTCTTCATTCTTATGTTAGGAGACATAAAGAGCAAATCATTCCCTCTTCATCTTCTCCCTGCTAGTCAAGGAATTTATAGACTTCAATGAGATGACTATGGGCATGCGGTTTCCTGTATTGAGAATCATAATTTATTTATCTTCATCCCATTCTAAGCCATCCAGAACATCCAATTGCCCTGCTTACCTTTCTCAGTATCTTTTGTAGTTGAACTACAGCCTTCTGAGGATAAGGCAAAAATGAGAGTCTGAGTATCCAGTAATAACATTTAGCAAGGGCACGGAATAGTATAAATAATGCTTTCCATTTTGTTCTCTCTTCTTTTATTGCAAACTATTAATCACTTTCAATTCCTGAAATTGTCTTGCCTTGCTTTTGTTTAGACAACTCTGTCTGAAACAACACCAAACTCAAACCCAGAATTACCTTGAAGATCTTTCTCGAAGTGTAGCTGATCAAGAACCAATTACTTTCATGTGTAATTAGGATTATTTCTTCTGACACAGTCATTCATATGCTACTTTAATTACCTTAGGAAGCATTGCAACTCTTCATGGTCCATTTTAGTTCTGCTGTCTTTAATATATACGTGCCAGCAGTACATGTCAACATTCCACTATACATCCTCTTTTCACAAATCATTTGCTAATATATTGAACCACAAAAATTCAAGAAATCTAAGCCAAAAGAAGATTCTTTCTTACACAATGACAGCATCAGAATGTTGCTGGCTCTTTTGCTGTTTTCTAAACTACATAAACATCAATGACGGTAGCTTCCCCTCCTTTTTTATATATGTATTTATATATAGGGAAAAAAGCAGTAGTTTTTGGTAATATAGTTTGTTGACTGAATCACTTGTACAGTGGTCTTCTAACTCTAAAGAATTCTGAAATATTTTTTGTGGTGTGGCATCTCTTCAAAAGCTTATAACTGTTTCTCAATATATAACAGTATTTAATAGTTACCAATTCTGTTCCTTTCTATGATTTTCAGCTCTGCTCTTGGTCAGTATGAAAAACAGATTTGCTGGTCTGATTTCCAGGTCACTGGAGTATTTTTCATTTTAAAAAGCTACCAGAACATTTGCCAGCTCTCCATAACTGAATATACAGACCAGTGTAGCACCAACATCATGCACCACAAACACCAACGCAGCAATGCCCTATAAGATTTGCATGAGAATACCTCGTTATAGTTATCTAGTTACTACTCATTTTAAAGTGTACCACCTATTTACTAAAACTCCTTCTATTCAACTTCTCTGTGGGAGAGTCTCTCGGGTTTGCTTAGAATGCAAAAAAAGGTTGAACAGATAATTGTTATTTGAAGGTATCAGATTTTGGGGGAGAGAAGGACCAGCTGAAATTTAACAAAAACAGCCCATGGGACACCCATTGCACCTACAAAACAAGAGATAGAATTAATTTCAAAGAAAGAAGAGTTTGCAACATATCAGATACACCTGTCCCTTTCTGCTGATCTATCTTATCTTTGTTTACTCTGAAATCCCACTACCTGCAGATGCAAGAACTACTCTGCATAGGTAGCACTGCAGCTCCCCAGCTTCATCCTTGAATGCCTTCTCAACCAGCAGTTTTGCACACATGCACTCAGTCAAAAGTACCTGAAATAACCTCTTAATTAGCAACTTAAAACAGGGTCAAATTGAATGCAAACAGATTCATATTTCTGAAATGTGGACCATCAGGGACAAGTGCAGTGTTGATTTCAAACCATCTGTGTCCAGAGGAGGGGTATTCATTACTTTTTCCCTCTTGTGTTTGCACATTGAATGAACGCCTCTGAACAAAAAAAAACAACAAAAACAAACCTTTGCCATATCTTTTCCAAATTCCTCTAACAGGGCATTTCTTCAGAACAAAATCAAGATGCTTCTAGGAGACTTTGCAGACAGACCAGGCCAGAATATTTTACTGCAGTGGTATGTGTTCCAGGCTCAGAACTCTGGGACTGATTCTCATTAACAACTACTTCTTCCTATTTTAACTAACATTTCACTCATATGAGGTAACAAATGAAATGTGTATAACAAAGGTTTATCCTAGCTCCTCCATGCATTCACACATAACAAAAAAAATCATTTTAACATAGACAGAAGTTCTTAAGCAGAGGTATGAGTATATATATATGTATCTATGGTTCCCATTAACCAGATAATAGTCTTGGGTATAATTATTGGTCAACTGTAAAGCATCACACCTCTTAACTATCATCAGCGACAACCTAGTTCAGCACATCCTTCATTGTCTAACTGTACAACTTACTTGCTCCCAAATTTCAAACACTAAAATAGACTGGCTTTTGGAGTTTTTCTCGTTTGTTTGGAGGCTTTATTTTTGCCTAATTTATTTATAAAATACTTAACGATTAAAAAAGAATTCTTCCCCAAATCTGCTACTACAGCAAAAATGCAAGAGGGTAGAATCCCTTTTCCTTCAAACTTGGTTTGAAGTCTTAGTCTATGTCTGGATCTTATAGCACATACTATGAGAGGTAAATAATAAGCTACATATAAAAAAAATAAATAATGTACAATTCCCTCTCCTTAAGATTACATATTTTCATCTCATAAATTTTGAAATAAAGCACTCAGCTCTAGAAGTCTGACACAGAGCAGCTGATTCCAGGTTTGCATCCAGTTATATTATCTGAGGAATTATGTAACAACATTTTAATGTAAGAGAGATGGTCATAAAACAAGAACAGTCCTTAACATTACCTGGAGTAACTATAAAACCTTTACTTTTGCTGATCATTTCAGTAAAATCTAAAATAAAATTATCCATTTTAATAGTTGTCCTAATAAAGAAACAAGGAAAAAAGTGGTTTCATCATATATTAAAATTACTTCCTAAAATAGCTATACCAGCACGCTTCAGAAACAGAAGTTGTCTCCTCTATCTATTCTAACATCACCAAATCACATGCAACATTACAATACACCCAAATTTGACTGTTTCTCTGAGGATCTAAATTAATGTCCATATAAATAAATAAGGAAGTAAAAGCCAGAATGTCCACAGCCCAGACAAGCTAAAGCTTTAGGAGCCTAAATGCCCCAAACTTATGCTCACTTTATACATGTGTTTCAAACCTTGGCACAGGTCTTCCACATGGAGTGGAGAATGCCAAAAAAAAAAAAAAAGCTGATGGTTGGCAAAGAAGGGAATAAGAAACTGATAAGGAAGAGAAGCATGTAGAAGAAAGCATGGACCATGCTGTGGAAACATCTGCAACAGAAAAACCAGAAAGAACAGATGGGAGAATGGAAACAGGAAAAGGCACTGAGAGAAGATGGGACCTAAACCAAGGAATAAGAAGCAGAGAGAGGATAAAAGCATAACTGGGAAAGAAATAGACTGAATTAGTAATACATAGCAGTAAGATTGGGACATGTTGATCAAGAACGATGAGGAAGATGAGGAACGGGAAAGATGACCAGAATGGGAACAAACCAGCGTGGAGAGAAGTAGGAAGAAAATGGGACTGGCAGAGTTACAGTTGGAAGGATCAACAGTTGCAAACGTGAATGATCAACATGTGCTGTGCAAAGCCTGCAACAAAAGGCCAATATAGGAATCTATCCTTCAGTCGTTTTCTTGTCAGCAAAAGAAAGGAAGACAATGGAGTAGACCCTGAATAATAAGATTCCTTAGTGATACGTAATTTCACCTCCATCACAAAAATCCTGCAGGATGTTGTCAAAATCACCTTATACCAATTCCCACACATCTCAAAAGAAGCAAAATCATGTTCCTTGTGTTCAGGAGCCAGACTTCAGTCCTCAGCACCAGCCCACAGACTGCCAAGAGCTTGCAGTTGCAGATGAAGTCAATGGAAGCTGTTCCATGTACAAAAGATTTAATAAGTACAAGCTCTTACAACACAGATAAGCAAGAAAAAGCACCTTGAATTCTTCAAGTATCCAGAAGTTGTTCGATGCTTTTCTGACTTTTTTCCTCAGTTTCTAAGTGCAAAACTGAGTCAAGGGTACACCGCTCAGCTTAGTAGACAATTTCAATAGTATATTTGAAACACCTGGGTACTATAGTGCACATATAAACTTTACATATATAAATTTACGTATGAAGTAAAAAGGTGTCTAACAAATAATACTGCTTGTAAAATAGTTCAAACAGCATGATCTAAGAAGGAATTGGGCCCCGTACTAAATGATAAGGAAACAAAAAAACCTGAGCAGGTATTCATTAAGCAAGTACTGGCTTTTGTACACTAAATGAAGCCAGAAGAAAGACAGCAGAAACATTTAATTAAGGACTGAATCATAATGAATGCACACAAGGGAGGCAAATTAAAGTTACATAAGTGACCTTAACTGTAGCATCTTCTAAATTGAGAACATGAATAATGTTGTCCTAATATTTTGTGTGCAATAGAAATTCACAGTAAGAAAAAAATCAAGTCAGTCCTCTGGCCTCTATAGACTCTCCATTCAACCACAAAGCCAAAAGAAGTGAAGCTGATGCTCAGACTTAACTGACCCAAGTTATTCTGTTTCAACACAAAGCTTGAACAAAGCAACACAAGACAGGGAGAGATGGCAGGTCAGGAAGCACCAGTATTTCTGCACTGAATATATAGACACATGTTCTCGACTGATTTGCATTTCTGAGTTCCCCCAAGTGATTAAGAAGCATGCCTCAATCGCATCTGAAGTGGTACATGTCTGTACCACTTTTGTACTAAGAAAAGGTACATTCTTCTGTTGTATGACATCACTAAATTATATCTATCATACCATCTATTCAGAAAAGCAGGAAGGTTGCTCTGTCTCCTATCACTCTGAACATGTCCCTAGGTGTATCCACATAAACACACCTACTATTTTGCACTTTAGATTACTCAGAGCAGGGAAAATACTTTTTATTCTGTTTGCACAGAACTTGTTTCAAGAAGTCTAAAGGAGGATTCTGAGAGGCTATCCTGATGAAAGTACTATAAAAGCAATGCTTCTCCTGTCTGACTTTATGGTTTCAAAACTACTGTTAGAACAGAGACTATAATATTTTTCTCTCATGTTAATGTAGCAAACAGACTGTGATACAGGCCACGTCTTTATGAGGAAGCACAGAAGTGCAATAGGAGCAGAGCTGTGGAATGCAAACATTTTAAGCCGACAGCCATGTGTCCTCTTTCACTCAGGGCTTCAAGCTAATTCTCAACTGGCCCTACAAACTGCATGCCTACTGATGCCTTTGGACCATGCCTTGGTGTGCCTTGGGACTTGATCTTCTAGTTCACTTTCATCACTAGAACAGTTTTTGCTCTCCAAGTTCACTGGATGATATGAACCAAAAAGGAGGAACAAGCCTGTTACGAGAGATTGCCCTCAAGAGACCATTTCTGATCTGAATGGAATTGCTGATACAGAGAGCCACATGCCACTGAACAGCAGCTACCAGCTCCAGGACTCTGTCTCCCTTCAACTTCCTAGTTTTCGAGATTATTCCCTTCATTAGTGGAACTTTTCAGAGTCTGCTGCTCTGCTGATAAAGCAGGTAAATACTACGTCCCTGTACAGAATATGAAACTCATTAAACTTCTGTTGCTAAATTTAAAACTAGTACAATCAGAAGAAAGAACCCCATGCATCTGAACACTCATTCTTTGCATATGCAGCAATTGTATACAACTGATTAATTTTCATGTGGGATTTGCAGCACTTGTAAAATTAGCCATTTGAATGTCAGAGTCATTTTTATATGGGGACAAAAGTACTGAGTTAATAATGAATAAAATTGCCGTAATAATAGTTCTTGCTATCTTTATAACTGTCTACTTCACAAATGTCTTCAAGCAATGGATAATAAGCAATCCTCCATTTCTTACCAACAGAACAGATGGCACTTTACTACAAAAAAGTGGAAACAAAAACAGAGATAATGTTGAAAGAGTTGTGGGTTTACTTACAGACACAGACAAGAGCTAAAACAAATAAAACCACCCTATTTCAATGCAACAAAAATGGAGAGATTAACTTCAGGGGTACACTTTAAATGCAAAGGCTTTACTTCTATAGCAATTACACTACCCTAAATTTTAAGATGTTTACTCCCAGAGCAGCTCTGAATTAGATAGTTAGCTGACCAGGACTGGAAGTAATTACTTCTACAGATTTTGAGGAAGATAAATAAAATGCATTCATTTATAGCATAGCATAATTCCTTTGTAGATGTGACATTTGGAACTATTCGGATAACAGATAATAGCCTATAATTAACTGAGAAATTATTCTTCACATGAGTAAAGTACCAGTACCACATAAGGCTGCAAGATGTAGGATATTCACAATGGAACTAAGAAAGCCAGGTACCATAGATTGAATTTCTTTTATCAAGCACAAATGGCTTGAGAATCATATTCCAGTAGCTAACAGTATTTGCTCAGATTTTTTTCGATTCTCTTAACAAGTGGCAAAGTCCAAACGGTTACTACTTTTGAATTTTTGAGCTTATAGCTCAAGGCTGTTTCAGTAATATTATGGAGACAAACTACCTTATTTCTACCCAGCAGCTCCATAAACAACAATTTCATTATCTCGGTTATCTGTAACTACACCATGGTTTGTTTTAGATCAATATTGCTCCCTACCTCCCGGATATTTAAGAAGGGTATCTATTTCTCATCAGCTGCTAGGAAAAACTCCTACATTATAGTTCTTTCTTGTCTTAGGTGCATTTGTCTTCCCCTGACCATCCTGTTTCAACTCCATCCTACCAATATGCCTGGCACAAGAGAATTTATTCCAGTGCTCAAGCTAATGTCTCAGTTTTCTTTTCAAAGCACTATCACATACTGTTTGGAGACACCTTTCCATCTCCAATGTACTCTTTATACCTACTTGCCACGTGGATACCTGGATAAGATTCCCTTTCTAGTGGTGTAAGCTTTCCTAATTACAATTTTTTGCTTTCTGCTACTAGCATCACCTATTTTTGTTGTCTTGCTAAGAATACAATTAAAAATGTCTGCCAACAATGCATTTGCAATCTAGTAAAGAATCAGATACAGCTTGTTTAGAACACATTGTCTCTGATCAAATTTTACAATATTTATCACTTGCTTTGATTAAGACAACAAGTTCTTCAGGTTTTAATTTCTACTTCTGTAAAGCACCATGCTTATCATGCACTATAAATGCTACATAATGATTATTAAAAGCATTAATCTACTGCCAACAGAAAACTGCAACTGGATTAAAGTAGATTAATTTGTTCGAAACATCACATCCTGATGATTTGGTGGAAAATAGTATCTAGGATGTCTGCTGTATTTCTAGATTGGTTTGTTTTCTCCTTATCCCATACATTAGCTTTCATAGTTTAGTACTTTGCTCTTTTCTGTAAAGAATCGACATTTACACAAATTCAGTTTTATGACAGATTAGCTTTTTCAACAGATTAAGCATTACACCTTCAGCACCACTGAACTATCTGTATGACTTTCCAGAAACGTGTGGTGGTATAAGCCAAAATACACAAGGATTTTTTGGTACAGCTGTCCAGCATTTACACATCCCCAAGTGCATATTATTCGCAAGTATCTCCAAGTAGAACAGTATCATTAACATTCTTGAGCAGAGAAATATTTTTGCGAGTGCACGTTTCAAAAGCATCATTAAAACACTGATAAAACACCAACACATCAAACCTCTAAGTTGATTTTCAATTAGGTCATGTTCAGGTTCAAATAGGTGCCCAAGATACCAAAGCAAACGGTAAGGTTTCTGCTAAATCTCAAGAAAAAGTAACCGGCAGTAGAATCCACCAGCAGAAGGCAGTCCACAAATTCATGTGGTGCTGCTGCCAGCTTATTACACCTCTTAACATCCAACTCCAAGGGAGCCTCCAGTCTTCTCCACTTTTCACTTAAAGTCTGTCACTTCTTGTACGTTACACTTTCAGGCTATGAAATACCAAACTATCAGAGATAAATTAGGCAAAATAAGGATTTTAATAACCATCTGGACAGCTTGAGCACTTCATTTTGTAGTTCTTAGGTGTGCTTGAGATGTTATCATTGTTTTTTTCCAACACAAATCCTAGGTTTACCACCTTGTCTTACAGAGACGTGCACAGAACTGTACATACAGAGCAGTATTCATATACAGCAGAGTAAAGAATCAAGAAACACAATGACAAAAGGACTCAATAAATATAAGGGATGAATAAGGGTACCACACATGTCTCTCTTCCCAAGTCCTGAGAGCCTAAGAAATTCCAGTTCCCAACTCCATTCTCCCCCCAGGAGTGACACGAAGCAGCTCATGGGATCTAGAACTTCCTGACACTACTTAACTCTCCTGCTTGTTAGGGTTATGACAAACGTAAGTACTATCAATTAAAGACACAAAAAGATATTGTTGTGGATAATTCAGAAAACAGAAGCCTGAAAGAGCCACTGTCTCCATTACTTAGCAGTAGACACATTTCCTCTCATCCTTCTTGTCCTGGTTTTAGCCGGGACAGAGTTAATTTTCTTTGTAATAGCTGCTACAGTGCTGTGTGTTTGGACTCAGCATGAGAATAACGTTGAGCATCATGTTCAGTATATAGACTGGGGGGAGTTGGCTGGGAGCCACCAATCACTGCTCAGGGATGGCTGGCCATTAGTCAGCAGGTGATGAGGAATTGTATTGCTTCTCGCTTGCATCTCTTGCTTTAGTTGCGGTCATTTGCGGGTTTTCCCTTCTTATTATCATTAGAAGTAGTTACAGTAGTCTATTCAGTATCATTACCATTATTGTATTTTACTTCATTCCAAGTCTTAACTCATAAGTTGTTGCTTTTTTTCATGATTCTCCTCCCTTTCCCACCTGCGGCGCGAGGGAGTGAGTAGCTGCATGAAGCTTAGTTGACAGCTGAAGTTAAACACAACTCTTCATCATGCAGTGGAATAAACACAACCTCAGGTCTATGGCAACACATTAAAAATGATTCACTATTAGGATATATAGAACAAGCAGAAAAAGAATTACAATTCTCTCTGTCCAGTGCACAACAATCTGAGACTAAGTTAAAATATAGCATAAAATCATTGCACAATCAATGCATGTCACAAGCAAGGGAATACTTGCTTCAGGAGCCTTTTGGCTGTTCTGATCCTCAAATGATCTAAAAAGATTCTGAATCAAGTCGACTTCCAGGCATTAAGCCAATCATCATTAATAAGTGTTTATCTCTCCTTCTGCTTACTTGCCTTTATCCGCAGCCAGCCTTCCTGTGCAATACACATCTCTCTCACATCAGACCCCAGCCACAGATTTTTCTGCATCCAAAGCATTCAGGGCTAATCAAGATAAACTAGTATTTATGTAATTTTTTTCTCTTAATTTTTTTTATTCAATATTACAGAGGCATTTGCTTTCAAACCTTGTAAATGTAGTAAAAAAGTAAGAGTACTAAATAGCAAAACCAGAGTTCAGAAAGTCTCCAGAGTTGTTTAACCATTGTGTAAAATTACATTTTGAACAATACAGAATAGAGGTCCTGTATAAAAGAATTGGGCATTAGAGCATCTTTCTTTGGGTTCCTTAGTGTTATATGTCACTTAAAAAAAATTAAATTGGTATAAATTTTAATTATGGATGTTTATGGAAATTTTAGGAAAAAACATCCAGCATCTACTTTCATCCAAGAGAAGTGTCACTACTATTATTTTATGATTGGAATTATTAGAAAATCTGTGACTTCAAGTCTTTTAAGTAACTGATGACTAACTACATGAGCTAGTAGGTCACCTACTATGGAATGATTGTTACCTAACTCCTACTTTTTTACAGATGAGCTGTCACATATCAAACCCATACAATAGGCCAAGAAGTGAGTTTTCCCATTTGGCAAGTCCAAAGACGCTGAATACCTACACAAATGGTCTTTAAAAAGGAGAAACCAGCTTACGCAAGCTAGAAGCAAGGAACCATAAAAAAGCATGGAAAATTGAGATTCTGGAAGAAAATGTATTAGAAATTTATATCCTTTAAGATCATGTGTGAGTATTTATGTCATACATTGATAGGGACTCTACAGCTATAGTTCTAAATGAGAAAACAGTCATTTTCATTTTTAAAATATGAAAACTTTTTAATATTTAAATGTAATCAATACCTTTGGGGGTGGTTTTATTTTTACGATTTATGTTAAAAAGCATTTCATCCCACAGAAGTATCACAGCTCTATTTCTGTAAATAATTGCCATCTTTCATGACACAGTAAGAAAGAGAACCCCAACAGGTGTAGCCATTACAGACAACTTTTAGCAAAAGCTAGGCCACTCCATCTTAGTAAAAAACTCTGTCTTGTAATGGTTAAAAAATTTATACAAGTGGAAAAATAGAGGGAAAGTTAGTTTAAATCAATGATTTTAAAGGATTCAGTTTTGGTTTTTTAAAAGCTTTTCATTTATGAAACAACTCTAAATTCTGAAAGACTCAAGTATTATTATTCTTTATTGAAGGTGTAAAAATGTAAAACCTTATTCCCAAGGGAGACAATGATTATAGGAAAAGTAAATTTTTTTAATCAGATGCTAAAGAGTGACCTCCAGTGACACCTCAAACAGAAGGAATTTGGATGGTAAACACACCAAGAATTTATCACAGAGTTATCTGAAGATAGACATGCTTAAGGTAGCATGTTTTTCTTTACTATTTTTATTTTCAATAAATTAAGACATAATTACTAACTATAAGTACTATTATTTGAAACCAACAAAAAATAATTAATGCATAAACAGAGGAACTTAATTTAAGAGAGCTAAGTAATTATTTAGCTTCCACAGTGGACTGTTACTGCTGCATGCTGAGGTTTTTCATCATGAGTTCACAGTCCAAAATTTTACACCAACAAGAGATATCAAGAATTCAGAAAGACCAATTAGTAAGGTAGGCAGAAAATGATGACCCCCTCAAGTTGGAAAAGGATGGTATTTGTTTCAAGTCTGGTAATTTTATCTCCTGTTAAGAATACAGTAAATAAATGAGCATGCTATAAATGGATACATGAGTACGTGGGAGGAAAAGCATAGAAAACAAAAGCACAACATCATGGCATTAAGCCTGGATTCTAAGCATCCACCCACTGATCAGTTTTCTATGATTAGCTAGTGGTGGTATCCTCACACCAGGAGCTCTGAGCCAAGAAGATCAACAAGCAGAGTACTGCACAAGCACAGATTGCAGCGAACGCAGAGGTTGAAGGCAGTCTATAGCCCAAGCAGAAAGTAAAACACAGCTACAGAAAACTGGGAGAGTAAAAATGACCACCAATACAAGTCAGCAGGAGAGACAGCAGTAACCATATTTTAGCAGAATAAGCTTTTCCCTAACCCTAACCCTTCATAAAACTGATACGTGTTGAAAACAAAAACAAAGACTACCTTTCTCCAAGATGCACCAGAAGACTTCCAGTTTGTGAAGCAGAAAACAATCAGAAGGCATAAGAACAGCAAAGCATTTCTGTGGTATATTTGAAAGTATGTGTATGTGAAAGTTAGGTTAATGGCTTAAATCTTTTGGGCCTTTTTGCTGTTTACTTGCGATAAATGTAATTTTCCCTTAGCTTCACTGCTGGACCTAATTTAAACAAAATTTCCATTACAGTTAACAAGTTACAAACCAAAGACAGATTGCCTACTCCAAAAGAAGTGAGTATTCCCTGCACATAAAAAAGTACTGTTATGGTCTAAAAGCTCATTCAACTAGTCCTCAATTTTCTTTGTTATTATTAGGTTTCTGTACTGAAGAGTCATTTGCCTTAGTTTTTTATATTATAATTTCTTACATAGTTGTGCATGTCAAATTTGTATTATGTATTCCAGAAAAAAACAGTTTGTGAAGGCATTATGGAGCTTTTCCAAATTTGTCTAAACATACCTAAAAGACGACACAGTGCCCTCAAACATTTATCATCTTCTTAAACAATATGCTACTTACTAAGCCTTTCACAGTCTTTAAAAGTAAAAATTCATAATTTCATAATCCTTTCTAATTCCTTCCATGCCTAAATTTTCCATGCTTAAAGTGATCAGAACAGTAGTATTGGTGTGTTTTTTTTCTTTTTTTAATGCCTATTTTCCAAATACCATTCACTGTCAACACATGTTCCATGATATGTTGTTTTCAATTATCAAAAAATGTTCCAAAATGTCATCTTTCCGATTGTGGAAGTAATTGAGGCAAAATCCTTGCCTACTTTTCAGTGCCAACTGGACACATTATCATTTCGGCAAGGCCTTCACAGATACCTTTATGTGACTAACCTTTCTTGGAGAGCAACAGATTAGTCCCATTATTACTAGACATCATTTATGTCCATATTTACCTTTAAGTATGAATACACTGCCAAATCCTTGACCTAAGATATAGGTGGTCTTCATTCAAAATAGGTCTCTGCTTTCCAACGTCATATCAGTGGAGACTTCAAAAAGTCACAAAGGCATCTAAAGCAAACACTAATTCAAGCATTCATATAATAGCACACATTTCATGGTTCAGATCAGACTGCTTGAATAGTTTTTTCTACATTTAGTTTCATATCGTCTTGTCAAAGTTTGCTTCACTGTCTGCAGACCCGTCTTAACGATAAAAAGATATTTTATATTTTAAAAAAATCATCATTTTTAAATTAAACATCCTGTTAAGGAAATGGTTAATTTCCTTTATAGAGAGACAGAGTCAATAATTGATATCTTAATTCCTGTATTTAGCTAGGGAGTTACTTCTTGAAAATAACAATATTGTGTTCAAACCAGTAACAAGACCACAAAGGGAAGCTATTAAAAAATTACTTTGAGAAGGAAGGAATGTTGAGTACTTTCCTCTCTTTCCAATCTCACTAATGAGAAATACTGTGTTTCATACAGTTATTTAACCACACAGATAAAGTAGGAAAAATCTGAGCTTCACCTGGCAAGAAGTGGCAAGAGTAATTATAAGCTTGACTTTTTCAAATTGTCTGTATCTTATTAAATTTGCCAAAGAATATTCAAATAATAGGCTATTAAGGTCTAAGAGTTACTAGCAGTTATCTCTGAGCACCATCAGAAGATGGCAGAAAAATGCAAATATAACTTTTCTCTTTACATTAGGGATTAAAGGAGGAGCTAAGGAATTCACTGTCCATAAGATTTACTTCAATTCCTCAGAAAAAATGGTAAGCACATCATACTAACAAGAAAATTAGCAACAGCCAACACAATTTGTCAAGAATCAATCATGTCAGGCTAACTTAATTTCCTTCAGTGACAGGATAACAAGCCTTGGGAATTTGGGAGTCGTAGTAAGTATTGTTTATCTTGACTTCACTAATTGTGAAGTCAAGCACACATAGCTAAAAAACTCTATTTAGTGGTCAACATTTCACTATCAAGATTCATATAAAGAGAAACTGACAGGGACTTGTCCAGAGTCCAGTATTTTTGAATATTTTCATTAACAACAGGGTAACATAAAGTCATCTTACTGATTTTTACAAAAACAACTAAGATAGGAGGAGCTACTAAGATGTTGGGGAAAAAAGGGTAAGAAACAGAAACAGATCTTGGCAATTTTGAGAACCATTGTAGGGGAAAAACAACCCCCCCTCCCCCAAAAAAACCAACCAACCAACAAAACACCAAACAAACAAGAAAGAAGGCACACTTCTAAGACAAACGTCCTATCTGTAACTGAATAACACAAATCAACACTGCAAATGCAACGTGAAAAGTAATGACCTAGAGGGTTGCATAGCAAAGACAGATCTGAGTGCTGTACCCCTGGGGTCACCCATTGGCTGTACGCCAACAAGGCTAATCAGAAAAAAGTGGAAGGGCAATATCACCTTCCATTTTCTCGGTTTTCACAAGGTCTGAGCAAACTGAACCAAGTTCTGGGCAGGAGCTTCATGAAAAAGCTAAATAAACAGTAAGCTATCCAGAGAAGTGTAAATGATACTTAAACTAAGAAGATATGAGAAGGGAGAAAGCACAATGGTCTTTCAATATATATGTGCAAACTACCATGAGAGCTGTGACTTTGATATGTGGAGAGTTGTAGAAGAACCATGCAATATACTTCTCCCAACTATAAGGAATAAAAGTTAATTTATACATCAGAACTAAATACTAACAAAATGCTTTGTTAACTTGAAAAAGGTGAACGAATTTGTCTTAAAAGGAGATGCAAAAACTTCAACAGACCAGACAAATACCCTTAAGAAGTGACATTGCAAGTGATGATTGGGCAAAAACTAGGCAACACAGCAAGTCTCTGTGCTTTTTTCTGCACTGTTTCTTACCACTCATGTTATTTCTTTATGTACGAGAAACACAAAGACAAAACATGACCTCAAATGCCTACTTGATCTTTCCATAGTGAACTCATATGTATTTCCCAAATACATACAAGGAAAATACCATCCAGACTCACTCACTTATTTCAAACCTAAAATTTGTGCGTCTTCAATGCTATTGATAGCATCACACAACACTTGTACACATACATAGCTCATCTTTCCAAAAGCAAGCCAGAAAATTGCGGTTCTACCTCAAAAAACCCATATTTTAGACACATTAAAAATTCAAAAGGGTAAAAATTCTGGGGCAGAAACACAATCACTCAACTCAATTATACCTTCTTCTGAACTCCAGTGGCAAATTTAGCATGTATTTGCCTATCATCAGGAACAGATGTTCTTAGGAAGGTTCCTTGCTAAATTCTATTTGCAATTTCAAAGACTCTTTTGGATACAGTCATATCATATAATGCACAGCACTCTCTCATTTTAAATCAAATCCATTTTTTAACGCAGACTGAATTACATAGCTCACCTCATTCACAAATCTATAAAAATATCATGACAGACAAAACTGGATAAGGAAGCAGCTTTGCTTTCTATGTGCAGCTTCACTGCGATCACACAAGCACAGCACAATTTAACACTTTATATACAGTTCAGCCCTAAAAGAACTTATACATATCATTGATGCCAGAGGAAAATCTTTTGCAATACTCACTTTGCTGAATCTCAGAACCATAACTAGTGAAACCAGATGACAGTAGCAAAGGTAAACATGGACAAGATACAGGATATCACTACTTTGAAGCCATGCCATTTTCTTCATTAGAAAAATCCAAAATACACAGTAACAACGTTTCATTCTATTTTGTGTTTACAGTTGCACCTCCACCTATATTGCACCAGATGGGAAAGTGATGATGGGAGAAGACAAAAGAGGGCTTCCTCCTCCTTTAAAAAGATAATCCCAACTATTTGTACTGCCTCCTCTAGAGTAATCAGTAGGTGGTATTTCCACGTACTTACTGTTAACTGACAGTGACCAATTTGTAGATCTTCACAAAATGGGAAAAGTGGGGAAAGAGGAGCAATCAATTTCCCTTGAAGCATGCATGAAAATTAATTTCAATAACTATACAAAGGAAGTTGTCAGAATCCATTACAATACCGGGGAAATCAGTATTCAGAAATCCCATGGCTGTTATCAAATTAGAAAGAATCAAATTAGTCACAAAATATCAAAAGGAATGTCACTTTATTTACTTTCCTCTCTTCTGCTTTCTTCCACTGAAAGAAACTAAAATGTACTTTCTCTTAAAACCAAAAAAAAGCCACGGGGAGTGACAGCCTGTGCATCTGCATAGATTTAGAGCAAAAGAATTAATAAAAAGGTGTAGCTTCTTTTATCTCACAGTACTTTGTGCAAACCCTGACAGCCTTGCTGCTTGAAACAGTCAAATCACAGAAATAGTAAGAAGTCTGAGAAGGGGCTACATCAGAAAACAAGAAGCATTCATTTTTCTGCTGGTGAAACTTTTAGGGGTCTGGAAAAGGCTTAAAAAAATAGGTTAAAAAACAATCAACACAAATGTCAGCATTGGACTAGGGATCATAGCTCGTTTGCTTTCTGAACTGAGAAATTCTCCAAAGCAGTTACTTCATGCCACTCAGTCTCTCATTCCTCTCCTGCAGCATCAGTAATGTCTTCTATTTTTACCTTAAAGCATCTACTGAAATGTTGCATCACAAGAATAAATTCGACAGTGCTGCAACAACTAGGCAAATTAGTGTTTTCTGCAGCTCAGTCTCTAGTTATGCTATTTTGTGTGTCTTTTTGTCTTTCCAACAGGCTCATTACTCCGGCCACCATGCCTCTAAAAGCTTCAGGCTTCCTTGCAGACTAAAGCCACAATATTCCATGTGCAGACCGACTGCCAGCCAGCTCTCAATTTGTGTTGATTCCAACTTGAAAAACCAACCCAGTAAATCACCTTTAGGTGAAACAACAAGACCATGCAATTCATACCATCATTATAAACTGCAAGCCAGCTGTTTCTCTTTCTAAAATGTCTTTAATCTCATTTTATTTTTCCCTAAGTCACTACACAAATGCCACTGCCAAAGACTTATTTCTTGTGAAGATGCTGGGACAGTACCAATACAGTCATAAAATCTAAACATACTTTATACTCAAATTAAACAATGCTAAACAAGACAAATTATTATACTTAGCTTTATGCCTTGGGCTTTCTAAGACGATCTAAATCACAGTTCCCTTTCACATGTCCTATGCAACTGGACTGAAGCCTAAAAATTATACAGTGTAGAGTCTTTCTAAATCCTCTGATTTCTGTTTTAAAGTTTATTGTATACTGTTCTAGATCCGCCATTCGGACAGCATCACAACTACCAGTTATGATTCACTTCCCTTGATTTCATAGGAAATTCATCAGAAGTTTCAAGGAAAAATTAGACATATTCTATGCACATATGGTCTTTATTTGTCCTTCATTTAAATAAGGTATAGGTTATTTCCGTGCAGAGCAACATAACTTCTAGCAGCTCTTACCTGGCACAAGAAACTCACAGTAAGCATGCTGAAAGCCAAGTTAACTAAATATGCAAAAACAGCACCATTAGATGGCTTAATTTCTTCTGGCTCGCTCAGCCTATAACACCTCTTGTTTTCTGCAATAATGTTCATTACATTTCATCACAACCAACCTGAACCTCCAGGAAACACACACCTCCTAAACAATGTACTGGACCTCAGTAATACTATAGCCTCTATTTGCTCACTATCAAAATCTTCATTGCCACTTCAAATTTTGATTAGGAACATTGAATACTACAGACTTCGTGCATCATAGTCTTGCACTGAAGCATACCCTTAGTTTATTCCTAAATTCATTATCCAGCAGAACCTAGACAAACTTGAGATATGGTACCACAAGAACCTTACGAAGAGCAAAAGTCCAAGTGCAAGGTGCTGCGCCTGGATCAGGGCAATCCCAGACATGAGTACAGACTGAGTGAAGAACTGATTGAGATCAGCCCATGGAGGAGAGTGGGGGGGATCTTGGTGGATGAAAAGCTGGACATGAGCCAGCAACATGCACTTGCAGCTCAGAAGGCCAACAGCATCGTGGGCTGCATCAAAAGCAGTGTGGCCAGTCGGTCAAGGGAGGTGATCCTCCCCCTCTTCACTTGCCCTCATGAGACCTCACTTGGAGTTCTGAATCCACATCTGGAGTCCCCCCCATATGGACCTGTTAGAGCTGGCCCAGAGGAGGAATGCAAAGACAATCCGGGGGCTGGAATACTTCCTCTAAAAAAACAGGCTGAGAAATTGGGATTGTTCAACCTAGAGACATAAAGGCTTCAGGAGACCTCATTGTGGCCTTCCAGTACTTAAAGGGGGCTTATACAAAAGAGAGAATGACTTTTTACATGGATATTGACAGGACAAGAGGGAATGGTTTTAAATTAAAAGACATTTTGATTAGATGTTACAAATACATTTTTTACTACGAGAGTGGTGAGGCACTGGAATAAGTTGCCCAGAGAAGCTGTAGGTGCACCATCTCTGAAAGTGTTCAAGTCCAGGCTGAAAGAGGCTTTGAACAACCTGGTCTAGCGGAACCCATGGCAGAGGAGTTAGAACTGGATGATCTTTAAGGTCCTTTCCAATCCAAGACATTCTGTGACTCTATGGTATTTACCACGTATTTCCCAAAGCTATCTTTCCTTGGGTTTTCATATTTTCTATTCTTTACTTGTTATTCACACAACCATCCTTTCACATTTCTTCTTATATAAACAGATTACCTGTTAACCTAAAACCAAAGGCTCATTATAAATGCATGGAAAAAATTAGTTTTTCTTCAGCCACACAAGATCATTCCACTGAAATGCAGTCTGCAGACTGGCAGACTTTTGTTCCCAAATGAATATTGTCTTTTATGCCACAGGAACAGGTTAATAACCAAAAAGACAAGCTCAGCTGGTTTGCATGTCACACAAGCAGGCTACTGTTCTACTCTTCTACCACAGTCACTTACCAGCAATGTCAAAATAAAACCATGCTTTAAGTTTTAGCAGTGCTATTCCCTCTGACACTTTTCCTTTACTGAATCGACCTTAATCCATAGCTGAAAATAACTTTTATCTGGTACTTTCAATTTATGAGGCTGCTTTAGACAAGGAAAAGCACTCCTGAAGCACAGAAAGCCAGCCTCTATTTCAGACTTTTCCACTCAAACATATTATTGAGCCATACCTTAAACAGGAGGTTTTTCTAATGGATAAAGCCTACAATAGTCCCCAGAATCTGACAACTTCCAAAGATTTCTCCACAATCACAAAATCCATGGGCTGGTTCAGAGGGGGTTTTTTTCATTCCTTTCCAATTAAAACAATAGCTGACATCATAATTAAAAATCAGCCCACATTTTCAATGCTATTTGCTAAAATATCCCTCCCCATCACAGCCCATTCCAGACACACAAAGAAACACTTGCAAAATGTGTATTCAGGTTTTACTAGAGAAGTGATAGTTTTTCTCTGTGAAAGAAGTCATTATCACACCTCTGCAATTCAAAAAAAAAAAAACAAAAAAAAAGAGGCAATACTCTTGCTTTCATCTAAAACAGAATTGCTATGCTCTCCTATCCCACAGACCGATATGCAATGATAAATGAAAATATTTCAGTCAGACAGAACTCAGACATTTAGCAAAAAAGGAAGCTTAGACAAAATAGGCAGCTTAGACAAAATAGGCATTAAAAAAATCTAACCTAATCCAAAAATTGTAGAATCCACTAGTTTTCTAGCTCTAAGTAATTGAAATTAAGCCTACGTAAGGGCCTTATCACATCAGCTCAAAGAGAGACAATGCTTGTGGAAGCATTTGATTTGGAATGTCCAGATCAAAATACTTAACAAACCCTTCCAACTGCCTGCCTTATTTTCATTTATAAGCAACTTTAAAATAGAGTAAACAGTGTTCTAAGAGATTAAAGTCTTCTGCAATTTGGCTATTTATCATTACACTTTTGGGCTATATGAAGTGAAAGATAATGGCCTGCAAGGAGATATACAGGTATTTCAGTGAAATAGCTGAGGGACTGCTTTAAACTCCTGACGCAAACACGCAGCAAAGAAACGAAATTTCACTGACAGGCTTTTCTTTTTGCTTTCTGGCCCATTTACCTCCTCTTCCAAAAGAGGAAATTGCTGTGCTTGCTAATAAAGAAATAGTAACTGAGGAGCATTGGGGTTTTTTTTGCAATCCGTAACTTTTATTATGCTTCCATCCTTCTCAGAGGAGCCCAATGATCCTAAATATTGAGCAACTTTCATTTAAACTCTCACATTCAATATTTGCTTTCAGTAACAGAAAGAAAAAGGAGAAAGAATTTATCTCAAATAGTTTGCAGTGGTCGAAATTGCAGCAGATAAATACTTCTCTTTGTAGCAAAAAACAAGAGAGAATATTAACCAAGAGATTTATGGTATTTGATATGGAACATCCAAAACTGAACATGAAGGGTGAGTGATTATTCCAGTGTTAATAATGCGTTCCCCTTTAAAAGAAAAGAAATTAGGAAAGCAAAAAGCATAGTTCAAACTGAGTCCAAATATGGCAGGTGACAAAAAGCAGCGACCTCAGATGACTGTTCTAGGACCGTATCCCAAAACCCAGCACAATTAGCACTAATTGATCAGCAGTCTCAGCAGAAATGCCAAGAATTGAGCAAGCCCTGAAAATCAAAGTCACCGCATCTCCCCAGAAAGGATGTTTACTTCAGGTCAGAAATCTGGAACACTAGTGCAGGGAAACCAACACTTCTATTAGCACAACACCGCACTCATAGATACAGGGCTCATCAGCAACTGAGGAGCATCCATAGAATCATTAAGTTTGGGAAAGACCTCTAAGATCTTCAAGGCCAACCTGTAACCCAGCATTGCCAAGACCAGCACTAAACCATGTCCCTACATGACCCAGCTACCCATTTTTTCAACACTTCCAGGGATTGTAATCCCACCACTTCTCCAGGCAGCTTGTTCTAATGCCTGACCAACATTTCAGTGACAAATTTTTTCTTAATACCTATCTAAACCTTCCCAGCACAGCTTGAGTTGAGCAGCACTTCAATTCCTTACTTTACTTGCAGCACCTACCATATTTATCATATACACCATAAACCACCAGTAAATATAGTTACTCTATGACTATGAAGAATTGCTTTCTGTAGTGCAACACAGGACATCAGTTATCAGAAACACCACTGACATCTTCTACCCACATTCAATTACCCATCTATGCAGGACTGAGCAAGTTACTTCTGCTTTAAAGAAAAATCCTTTGCACCAATGTATATCAAGAGTGAAAACATCGCAGGGCAGCCAGAGCACCACACAGGTCTGCAAGCAGTGGATATGAAATAGGAAGCTTGCAGGGCAACTTTGGAACATAATGTCTCGTAGCAGTTTGTCTTGATTAAAAACAGAGGGGAAGGCAAAAAGGAGGACAGAACTCTTCCAGAGTCCCTGACGACTAACAGTGACAGGACATCTTCAAACAGCAGTATTTTCCCAGCTACATAGTGAGTGCAGGTTTCTTAAAAATAAGCTCAAATGAGCTGTCTGAAGAAGACAAGAAAAACTGTCAGTTCTCTAGATGGAAACAGGTGAAGCACTATGCAGTTTCAGGCAACTATTACTTCATGACTTCATGAATTTGGGCAGGGTAATTAAGCCCTAGGGGAAAGATGTGAAAAAAATTGCTCCCTGAAAAATGAAAGCAATCAAAAAGAATTGTGGTAAAATATCATGGTAAGAGGGTCTCATATCAAATATTGATCTGGCTCCTAGAAACATGCAAAGTTCATAGAAGTGAATTTTCTCATTAATCCTACATTCATGCTGTAATAGAACTACTCATATTTTAGATGTATTTTCACTGCAATAGCAAAATATTTTCAGCTCAAAAATCTGACTTGCCTTTAAATAAAAGTAAGAGGATTCTAAAAGTATGCCCTGAAATATTTCTCTCGTCTCTCTCCTTTCCTCCCTTCCACATTACTACTGAAATGCTATTAAAAAAGCTATATCCTAGAACCCATCTTCTGCTAAGTTGCATTTTGCTTATAAATAGGAATAATTGGTACAGCACTTAAGAATACTGAAATTAATGAAGTTTTATGTTCTCTCTCATTTTGGTTTTTCCTTATTCTCTCACCCTAAAGAAATAACTTTATTTCTAGAGAAACTTGATACATACATTACTGGAAAACACAGATTTTAAAAAAGAGTTTACAATAACGCAACCGTTTATAATACAGGGTTTTTGGCCCTGATCCTAATTAGACAAATGGCAAAACAAAGCAGTTACATTTAGGTCAGCCTCATCACTCAGGATGTGCACAACCTTTCTGTCTTCTGTTTGAGTTCTGAAAACATCATCTTCAAATGCAAAAGTTGAGGGACAGTTAGATGACAGTTTTACACTATATTAAAATGCCTTTCCATCACAGGCACAAAAATCTGGTATGCACCAAACACCTGACTGTACTGCACTGTTACCATTGAAGTCAGACTACAGCAAAAGGAGTTGCAAATGAATCCATGCTGTGGCGGTACAGCAGACTCCTATCAGGCCCAGATTTAGATCAAAATGCAGCAGTGTAGTAAGAATTTTTCACATGGGGTAAAAATGTGAAGTGTCTTTTGATAGCAAGTGGACAACTCAGTCACAGCTAAAAACAGCTGCACTGTCGTTTAGACTATTTTAGTGTTCACTCAGAAGCTAATAGGGCACTAGCACAAAGAATCACAGAAAATCACAAGTTAGAAAGATCTCAGGAGGTCAACCTCCTGCCAATTCCAGGAACCAATTTCAAAGGTAGGTCTGGCTGCTAAGGGCCTTATCCACTACAGCTGTTACTACCTCTAGACATGGAAACAAAACAGACTCTTTGGGCAGCCCACTCCAGTGCTCAGCTGCACTTTCTCTGCAGAATTGTTGTCCTCATACCCAACTCCCTTGCTGCAGCTTGTCCCCACTCCCTCTTTCTTTCCACAGGGCACCTCCAAGAGCACCCTGGCTCTATCTTCTACAGCAACAACCCACCAGGTAAGCAGTGACAACAGTTGGAAATCCCTGTGACCTTCTCTCCTCCAAATTAACTGAAGCCAGGTCCCCTGCACTTTGGCTTCTACATCATGCGATCCAGCTCCCAAGCACTGCACTCTCCCCACTCTCTCACTGTCTCTCAAAGTGGAGGCCCGAAACCAACTACAGTATTCTAGACATGACCTCATGAGTGTTAAGTAGACAAAAATAAACACTTCTCCTTATCCAGCTATGATGCCTCTCACACAGCATTTATCAATACAATGGGTTACTCCTTCTCAGGTGCAAGAATTTGCTTTGAGGTCTTTTCGTGTTTCTTTCAAAAAATTTATGGAGTTGCTGTTAGTCCATCCCTCCCAGCTAGGGGCCACAAGTAATGAGAACTGTTCTTGCACAGTCTAACATCATACACAAACCTGCTGCAGGTGCACTCTGTCCTACTGTTTGGATTCATAACAATGTAAACAGTACCAGCCTCATTTTCAACCCCTGAGGACCACAAATGGTCCAGACAGTTCTCTTCCCACCTTTCTGCCCATCTATCTTGTTCTATCTTGACGGTGAGAGAATGTGCCTAACATTTTTCTAAAATCATGATCAGGGAATAGTACTGTTTTCCCTGCATCCAAAGAAACAGTGACAACATTCTTCAAGCAATCAGGTTGAGTGCCTTTCTTAAAATCCACAACGACTCTTCACAATCACCTTCTAGTTCTTTTTATGCTTGGAAATGGCTTCCTGAAGTAAACCATTGCTTGGGGCCTGACTAAAATCTTTTATTTAAGGACTGAGGACACAGGAGTTCTTGGGGAAAGACATTTATAAGCTCCTAAATCTCACTAACAAAAGGTCTTCCTAGTACTTTATCTACAAGTTTCTCCTTGGAATTCTGCTCCGCTTTCAATCACAACCAGAATCTGTACCTGTGGCAACCACTTGTTTATACAATGCTCAGGTAGAGGATGAGAATTCTCAGGATCTCCTATCTCTCTGGCCTATCAAAACTCGAAAATTTGCTTTCAATATCCACTGATCTTTTTTTCCAGATCTGTCAAAAAAAAGTCCTCTTTTTAGCCTTTCACTGCTTTTATAGTTCCTATGATTATTCTGTAATAAACACCAGAAGCAAAACAATTTTCATTTCCCAAGACTTCCAGATGCCTAGCATTTCAAGTATTCCCCCACAGGTTTTCAGCTCTACAACTTTTAATCCATATCCAAAGAGAAATCATGTCCACATCATTCATTTTAAATGACCATTGACTGACATGCATTCTTAGCCTATTCACTTTTCTCCAAATCTGGCTTTCTTATCCTCTCAGTCACTAAATACCATAATGCTACCTTGTTGCCCTTCATTAGCTTCATTAGTGTGTTAACCCTGCTCTGCTCAAACACCTAAATCAAGTTTTGTCCCACCCCTGCACACGTGTTCTCGCATGAAATCACACCAACTGACAGCTCTTCTACAGTCATTTCCAACACAAACAAGATGTGGGCGTTTGGAGGTGGGGTGGTTACCAGTTACACTTCTCAGGGTTTTTTTAAATGGTAAATCCTAAACTCTTGAGGCTGATCACTAGATATTATTGACTAAATCTCCTGTTTCAAAAGAGCCATCTTGTTTTCATCAGCGCACTTTTAGCTTCATTTTATTGCAATAGATAATTGTCATTACTATTGAAAACTTCCTTTAATTCTAGCCTCCTTCCTTCTTTAAGGCTTTTTTCTAGATCTAAATCTAATTAGAATGTCTCCATACAACTAGAACCGTATCAAGCAGTCTGGACTAACTTTCTCATCTAAAAAAAGAAACTGTCTGCATAATTTAGCAATGCTTGTGACGACAGAGACACTGCTTCATTTTCCAACCAACAACCTGCTTAATACAGTAGCCTACTTCAGAACATGTTTCCAAAATTAACTTTTGTTCTCACTTCTGCTGCCCAAGGAATGTATTATGTCGCTGCTCCTCCTCATCCACGCTTGATCACCTGTATTTCATACCTGAATATGATCAAGTGTCAATGATTTATTTTCTAAACCAACTTGAAGTCATCTATTAGAAAATTTAACTTCATTAGTTACTTCAAATCCAGTGGAACCAGGACTGACCTACCCCACTTCTTAACAGCCTTTTCATGCCTTTTTTTGCCCTACTCCCCATGACCTTCATATTTTTTCAGAATTTCTTAGGAATAGAGCTTTTGCTGCTACTCTCAAAATTCAACATAATGTAAGAATCTTTTGGAATGCATCACCAGTATCACAGCAAAAAAAAAAACAAAAGATTTTGGCTGACCTCAGAATTTGCTGTGCTTTTAACTTCCTGCAGTTCTATAAATTTAACATTACCCATAAAAGCAAACAAACCAAAAAACCCACTCAACGAACAAAAAAACCCCAACATACAAAAAACCCCATGACCAGCATAATACGAGAAAAATTGTATTTTAAGCTATATATTCTCAACAAAAAAATCCACAAGACATGTATTTCTGATGCAGCATTTCTCTTCACAACTGAGGTAGTCAGGAACTCACCTAAGTTACCATGTAACATTTCAAGAGTGAAGATTTACGGGATTAAGTATTTATTTTTAGAGAGGGTTCTTCTCAAGGATTCATCACAAAAGGGTGAGACAAAAATGAGAAAATAGTGTCTCAGCAATTAGCTATGTTCCTCAGCTTGTTTCCCAGTGGATGAATGCTCCAGTCCATGAAGGTGTTTCCAAAATCCCACAGTCGAATTCCACAAGCAGGATACAAATTCCAAGGTAATCATTCAGCTATCTTACACAGATGCACTATTCTTTAACTTTTGTCAGGGAAGTTAGAGAAAGCTTTACAATTTTCTATTTCAGTTTCAGTTTCTTAAGCAATGTTGCAGCCCTCAGAAGAGATCTACCAATTTGTAGCTTACCATTATTTTTTTCTGCTATAAATTCATTCCAGTCTGAGCTAGTTTTATATAACTAATAAAATACATTCTTTAAGGAACAATCATTCACATATCAGGAAGAACACAGAGCAGGTAACAACCCATACAACACAGTTTTCTGACTGTTCATTGTCAGCATCAAAGTCTTATAAAGGAGTTATGAAGCAGAGCTTGTCAATAAAGTAAAACTTGTTACTCACTGACAACACAATGCTAAGCGCAGATATTTGTCCCTGGTATGCCAGTAATTTCAAGTGCAAAAGAATCAAATCAAACAGCAACACTAGTGAATTGTCTATCTGGCAGAATTCACCTTGCTAATGAAGAAATTCGTGAAAGAAATAGTAGCAACAGAAGGAATACCCTAAACTTTGGTTTTCCTGTTTTTCAGCAATGCTGTAATATGTCAATAGAGTGTTTATTTTTGTTTCCGCTTTAAAGAAGTCTGCAAAATTTAGACACTGCTAAGAGAAACAATTATGACTTTCCCCTGTACAGTTCAATAATAAAGCCTTGCTCATTCTTTTATAAATAGGACAGTTTAAAACAAACACTGAACTTCAAGAATGTGTCTTAAATATTTCATTGGCACTTTTTAAATGTTTATTTCATTGGCCCTCTGTTATGCTTAAAAGAACACTTCACATGAGACATTTTGATGTTAGTTCATGAAGCATCTGCTCTGGGCACAATGCAATAATTCATATACTCTATAGTAAATAGTTTCTGAACTACATTAGTGTATCCACAGAGTTCATCAGACATGCACAAGCTTCTGACATTCCAAAGACAGGAGCATACAGAGCACTACAAGAAATCCTTCCCGACATGCTGTCACGGTTGCTTTCAGTAATTTCCATACATTTTCTCATCTAAGCATTAACATTTCCAGCACCACACTTCCATATATCATTGCCTTATATTGACACCTGCTGGAAGTGACTGGGATCGTAAACCATGTTTTTCCTCCCCTCAATCACTGTCTGATTTAACTCTACAGGCAGACCAACAATTCCACTTTCAGTAAACTAAGCAACTAATGTACATGACTCTTTAACAAGGAGAAAGACATACAGTGTGTAATTTCAAGCAGTGTGTAATTCCCAAGGCTATCACTGCATGAGTTTTGAATCAGAAAGTGTATTTTAATAACGGCTTTTTAGAAAATTTTTTTACTATCCCTTGGGTAGATTTAAACTCAACAAATTAAGTATGCAAGCATTTACTAGGCTCTCAGGCTAATTAGCGAATAATTATTACTGCAAGAGTCACTAAATAGTTGTTTGACAAACATTTTACAGACAAATTTATATACAAAAATGTGACTAAATAGGCAATTATAACCCATGCCCTTAAATTAATTTTTTTTTAAAAAAAACTTGCTATATTCACAAAAGCAAAGAGGCTGTTCAGTGACAGAACTGACAGACAAGATCAACTGAAGAATGTTTAAAATAGCTTGTATGTACACAAACTACTGTTGATCATGCTTCATATTGGAGATACATCTCTTAGTACAGCTTTGTAAACAGAAGCATACTGAAACAGCCATTTGAGAAGACAACGTTTTTCCCCATATCCCAGAACTTTACTGTTATAAATCAGATACCAGCTTTTACAAGCTTCACAGTTATGAACCAGATACTGCATGATACTCTTTCTTTACTTCCAAACCTTATTATAGAGATAAGATCTCTAACTTGATGTAAATTTTGTATTCATCATAATAGAAAGCACATTACAGATTGAGGAATGTAGGATGAGTTACAGTGGCTTTTCTCTATCATCAGAACAAGACATGATCACACACTTTCGTGCTCACACACCTTGCATGCAAAACACAGACAAATTTTCACCACAAAACACAGGCAGTTTTAAAGTATTGTAAGCACTAAGAATAGAAAAACAAGTTCAGTAGCAGCCAAATAGAATTTCTGTTGGGTTATGTCACTATGTATACAGCTGAAGACATCTCAAATTCTATAATTTTCTAAAGTTTCGAGGATCCCTACATTCAAATTCAATAATAATACCACATAATGACCATTTCACAGAGGCATCAACACTGCAGCAGTACTAACTCAGATTTTACAGACCAGTTTGAAATATTATTTTTTTTTAATCTGGTGAGTGATCAAACTACTTTAGAAAGCGAATTTTACTAGATATCCTAGATCATCACCACAGCATTAAGGTTCAGAACTACTCAACCTGTGAAAAAAAAACCAAAACGCAAATATAATCTTGGTGGAAGTATAAACAGTCAGCCACCGAAACAGGTGCAATCAAAAATACTAAAAGTGGTAGCCTATGTCAACATGCTTTTGGTCCAACTTATCCTGATTTTTTAATGCTGAAAGAACTCTATCGGTCAAGTCAGAAATTAATGGCTGCACATTAGTCTGCTGAACTTATTCCTAACTAAAAGTTTGAAAAAGCTTAAAGGAAAAAAATACTGGGCATGGGAAAACATAGCTATTCTACATAATGGGTATATAAAAGTTAAAGTATCGCATTTACCAAGGATTAACTAACTCTCATGGAAAAGGAGAACCGGTGGTATATTTAAAAAAAATAAAAAATCCTTGAACAAAACAGTTTCCTTCCAGACACTTAAATAGTGGGCAAGAGAACACTAAAAAAATATCACCCTGACAAGCAGAAGTGTTTGGGTTTTTTTAAATCACATTCTTTAACAAAACATACACAAAACATGGGAGGCTTAAAAATACATTAGATAGCCTCAATACTTTTGATACTTATCCCACACTCACTTTCTTTTCTTTTTATCTCAAAGATAAGAGAGAATTACACACACTCGAGATTTAGGGCTTACATTTCTTACCTTACAAAGCTTCTGGTAACGAGGAGAAGAAACTGCCATTCTCTGTAAACGATGCAACAACACCACAACTTTCTGCAGAGAGGTTCTCACCACAGCCATCATTTTAAGTTTGCCACACTTCTGAAGACACCTCAGAATTTGCATTATAAATGAAGAGCAACTATCATTTCCTCCCGGTCAGTGGACAATGATTTGCCAGCTTTCTGAGCATGCTCTCTTCCACGACTGCTTTTGTGAGCTACAGGCTTTATATGTTTCAAAGGCAAAGGAGATTGATATAGCATAAGTTTTTTGCCTGAAATATCCCCACAGAACAAATGCAAAAAAATAACAGCCTTCACAGATTCCTATAACTAGTACTGCTCAGCTCTGCTTTTGCAGAGGGCAAATCAAGTTGAGCAGCCGAGTGTCTGCCACCGTTCAGGAGTGCACTAAATAGCCAGGAAAAGGTTATTAATTTAAGCCTGAAAGCTGCAGGAACCAAAAAAAAATTCCTTCAGGAAGACGTCTCCAGTGTATCACAACAGTTGTTTTTCCCTAGTAGCTGCTTTCTATCAGCAGACAGAGCTTTTGCTCTCTCACTCTGGGAAAGGATGTTCTCGTTCTCAGACTGAATGCAGCTCTGGCAGAGCTGTAGAGTGAGTGAATAACAGATTGTGTTATAAATCCTGAGAGAGGAGCACGGGGATACCTGCCCTAATTATATCAGCCATACGTTAAAGGCCAATAAATCACACGGGCATTTCTCAAAATTAGATAACCCATACAAAAGGAAAAACCACAGGGGGTAAATCTCTTTACTATGAAAACTCTCTTAAAGCTAATTTAGTCAGAGGGATCTTAAACGATTCTCACTTGCACCAGAAAGTAGGCATGTTTTTCAGGAGCTGTTTCCAATTACTTATTTTCCTGAATGACCTCAGACAAGAAACAATAAGGGTCTGGCAGAGTAAAAGCATACAGTTGCACCATAATCTCTTTCTCTAGTCATCCTTGAATCCAAACAGATTACATAATTTTGATGTGTTTTCCTACAATGAAGTAGAATTATTTCTTATCAGAACCACAGGAGTAGGAAGGGACTCACAAGGACCTTTGAGTATAAGTCTTAAATGAATAGCGTATACCAGGATCAAACCCATGACATTGGTGTTTTTAGCACACTGCTCTCATCAACTGAGCTAATTTAAGCCATTTGAGGACTATAGGACGATCAAGAGCATGGAAGTGTTTTGCTACCAGCGGCACTCACAGTGCAATACAGCCAGCATACCCCTAGGGGTGGTGATACTGCCGTGTAACCCGAGCCATCAACTCCTTATTGCTTCCAAAGGTGCTGTGATGAATATACTTTAAACCTGATTCAGAGGGGCTGCAGTAGCAAAGGTTCAGGGAGTCCATTATCAACACAGTAAGTAGCATACACCACTACAAATAATCGTATTATTTCACGGGCGTATTGCCACATGAAGAGGTACATACGCATTTCAAGCGCATCCACCAGCACAGTATGGAGGCAACAGATATCCTGACAAGTTCATATGATCCAAAATAACGTGTAGCTTAGATGTCAGTGCATTATACACTGGTTGGTCTCTTCTAAGGCACTTTCACTACCAATGTGATTAATGCAAGATGCAGGTTCTTCATATAGGACATTTAAAAATTCCCATCCAATTCTGCTAGGACAACCTTTTTATCTTTGTTTTTAAGACTGAATCAATGTTTCTACCAATCCTCAGGTAAACCCCATTTACCTGTACTCTGTTTTCTTCTTGCTCTGTATAGCACCAATGATAACATCATTTGGAGGAAACAGAGCCTTAATTCTGCTCTATATATAGAAGTCTTGCCATTTCTATTCTCCACCTTGCCAGACTTGTCTTCTTTCCTCATCTCCACCACTCATTTGAACCATTCCCCTCTACATCACTGCTCCTGGCACACATATACTCTTCTCTCCCACCACAAGTCTGTTCTTTAATATACCAACTCTAACCTACCATCATCAGCTGATATGCTGCTACCAAACATCTTCTAAGGAAACCTACGAAGGAGCATGTCCAAAACCACCAAGGCATTCAGAAATGACTGTGCAAGAGCTCATGACTCTTCTGTGCAAGAAAGAATCCACAGTCTAAATCTGCTTTCCTTCAGTTCTGCTGTTGTTTTTCCTAGCTACTATAGAAGTTTGAATCAAGCATTGGGACAAACTGCCCATCACTACTCATATTGATTTTTATTTACACTAAAACAAAACTCTGAAAATATTTTGAGTACCTTCACATCTGTAGGCACTGCATTTCACACACATTAACCCAGAACTATTACTTACTATTTAATAATTTTCTTTCTTCATCTTGCTTCAAATTAGGTTTTAATCTCTTTCAAGTGTCTGGTAAACATTTTTAACACAGGCTGGAATGTTTCGGCATTAACCTGAACGTAAACATTTACATACTGAGAGAATGAATTGAAAGGCTTGATGATACAAGTGCGGATTTCCTCCTTTTCAAAACTAAATTTCTACCACACTCAAAGTTTGCATTATTTGCATAGCACTGTTGCTAGCTTCAGATATCACAATGGAAGGCAAAACAAGCCTTCAATGCCCAGATGACTGATTCCACTGCAGAGTGGTTTGAGCTGCAACCAAATAAGTTAGCCCCAAAATGTAGGAGAGGGTAGTCTTCCCATATATGCACAGATGCCAGTTTAACAGATGATCCTATTTTGAAAATACATGACATATAACAACAGCAACAACAACAAATTCATCATGTTTTGTCCAGCTTCAGCACATTTCACCTAGAAGTTATCACAGCTTAAACTCACAGTAAAGTTTTACTCAATGCATAAACCTTGAGGGCAGAGGCATCTTCACACAGAGCAGAGAAAGCCACAAGCCCCGCATTCTTCTTAAAAGCATTTAGAAGAAATACTTCTTCATTTATTCAACAAAGCACCAAGAGAACAACCATTGCTATTTTACACTACTCAAAAGGGAAAGAACAGGAAATGAACTTGCAAGGAATTGGGCTTGATTTTAAGGTGAAACAAAGCATCAGAGCTTTGTTTTGTTTTCAGAAGTTCAGCAAATATTTGGAAACAGAAACATCGATTTCAGAGTGTTTGCCAGTGTCATGATATGAATGTCTTCAGTTATATTTAAAGTAAGATTGTTAAGATGATAGGAGACAAAAGTTCATTTTGGAAGTCATAATGCTATGGCAGTCATTGACATGCTTCACTTCCTATAGTAGCCAGAAAAAAAAGCTTACAATGTTATGTAAGGTCACGGCTAAGTGTTCGTGCTTCATGCACACAGCATAACTCTGGCAATTTTAACCAGATTGCAGTATAACAAAGAATAGCAAGCAATCTTCCACACCCACGGTGCTTCACAGCTGCATAGAGCCCACAAGCAAATCATGAAATAGCAGTTTTATCTTGGTGTGATTGACTATACAGAATGCAAGGTAATGCAGAAATCACCCTATTTACACTCAACACTTCCTCCTGTTGTTACCCTCCTGTGCTCCATTTTAGTTCTTCCACGTCCACTACATAAATAGTTGCAGGGAGGGGTGCCAGTAGAAAGTGTAGTATTAAATTCTTAGTGTTGCCACTATAGACTAGTCTCATCATTCCACAGAGCCACATCTCCTGTCAGTTGCCTAACTTCAAAGAATCCTACAAACACTGGTGAGCAACAGACACAAGCTTCCACAATACATTGTGCTCTTCACTTTGATTAATGAGAATAGCTTGCTATCAGATAATTTAAACAGTCTCATTTGATTTAAATTCAGCACAGATATGTTCAGATTAACAGCACTACTAAAGGCAACACCTTTTTTTTCTCATTATAAAATGCTTAAATCCACTTAGATTACAGATGACGTTATTCCAAACCCAGAGTGCAGGATTTAGCAAGTAATGTCAAACTTCTCAGTCGCTTCTCTGGTTTCCAGTCTGCAGCCTGTACAAGAAGGAAAGCCAGCTGGGGAGATGCTGAGCAGTAGGAGAGGGAGACGAGGTAATCCAAGCACAACTTCTCAGATTGCTGGAAAAGCAGGAGGAAGGCAGCAGGCAGAAATAGGAGACAAGGCAGCCCAGCAGGTCTTCACTTGGAGGGAAGTAGATTAAACTGTTTTGTTGGACAATTGCACAACATGACTTGGTTTAATCAAGCATACACCTCCTGAATACAGTCACCCTCCAAGGACACTTAAAAGCCCTCAGGGCCGCAGATGTACACACAAAAATATGTACCTCAAACCTTAGGAAGAAAAATCTGCTTCCTTCATACACCCGACTTCTAAAATACTTGTTTTTTAATCACCTTCCGATGGCTGCAGCTTTCCCCACCCTAGTAGACGGTTTTCTTTTATAACATTTGCCATTGAGAAGAAGCATGAATAACGGCAGTATTACTTAGTTTCTCACCTGCATCTGCTTTCTGAGTTCCCTTATGCAGGCACTGTCCTGAGCAGTGTTCTCACGCTGGGATGCATCTGCCAGAACATTAACTGTCGTCTCTGCCTCTTGAAGCCACTTGAGGAAGCTCTCCAGATCTTTGTGTGAGGTCTGTACTGCCTTCAGCTCTGTATCCAAGAAATTCTGCCTATCGACAGCTCTGAAAACAAGGCAAGTGTCAGAATATTGTCCCATTACATACAGCATTACATAAATCATAATGAAACTACGGAAAAGAACTCAAAGATAACTCTAGTAAGAAATTATATATCTGTACAGCTTGCATTATCATTATTTATATAACTGTTTTTCTCATTCTTATATCTATAGCTACCCAGAGATGTTCTGAATTGGTTATACAAGTTACAGACCCTTTTTAAAAAGATGTGCAGAACAAAGTTATTAATTAACATTCAGATTTTCCTTTTAGAGTACTACTATGACTGACTTATACTACCCCAAATGGTAGAAGTATTACTCCCACGTGTGCAAAGTGTGAATGCTTTTCCCAACAACAAAAATCACATGGTGTAGAAGCACTGAGAGCTTGGGAGATTTTTGGTTCCTCTTTTACAGTGAGAAGAAACATTCACATAAATTCTTAAGAGTTAAAGTACAAGGGGATAAAAAGTCAAATACCTGGATTGCTCTGCTAGAAGACAAGGTTTTTGACACCATCGCTCAAACAGACAGAATAATACATTGCAATCACAGTCAAGCTACGCTCAACATACTTAAAGCTAAGTAAAGACTGGCAGAATACAGTTCAAATTTTCAGTCATCCGAAAGATCTCTGATTGATGCAAACACACAAGTCTGTGTCTGAAAGGCAATTTTTTTTTAATAGGTAATGAGAGTTTAACATGTTTGAATTATATTGTTGATCAGAAACTTCAAAATTATTTCCTAGAAAAAAAATTACATTATACTTCTGCAGAACAGTACTGTTTCCTTGTCATTCAAATGAAACTCTGATGGGAAACTATTACAGTCAGCGATTTTAAAAGCTCTGATTAACAACTTTAATTAAAGCATGACAAACTAAATTTCATCCATTTGAGACTTATTTTGCAGCATTCCTTTTCCCAAAATCAGGCCAAAAGAAACAAGCTTTCCCACACTAGCACACTGTCCAGAAACCCCTAACACAGCTAACAGCTTGAATGCTGCTGCTAAATAAGCAGAAATTTCAATTTTATTTTCACATCAAGCACTAATTGTGCTGTAAGATTTCAGTGGTAAGGTGATATTCAATTTCAAGTAAGACAAGGCCAAAACACTCAGCATTTGATATTTCCATGTTTCTGCAGACAGGCTCAAAATTGTCTCTTCAGCCTCTACTTCAGCTCTCTTTCCTGCTTGTCACACTGCAGTAAAGGTACTGGTTAGTACCATTAAGGAATCACTGCGTATGGAATTGTGACTTTCAGAACTAGTTAAAACATTCTTTTTTGAAAAGAAGTTGTGGATGTTCAGTACCATTCAAGATGACATTTCAAAACAGGTATCCTAGTTTACTAGCACATCACAAAAGAAGACCAAAGAAAAACTGTTTTCCTTCAAAGACTGTGAGAAAATCTCATGCAACCCCAATTCTGCCAGGATTACTTTCCTAAAAATTAGCATAACCAACCAAATTTTCTAGAAACAACTTGAAAAATGACAGTTTTGCAACAGTTATTTTAGGAGCTTAAGTCTTAGGTCACTTGTCAATTCCTTTACCCAAAATATGACTCTTAAGAATCATTCCTGAACTCATGCTTGCCTGAGTTTTGGCTACTTTTAAAGGACTAAAAGGGCAATAAGCCTTCACACTCTCCTCTCACTTGCAGCTCCGGAACACTTCACCCACTCTCGAGGAAAAAATAATAAATAGCTAGGGATTGCAAATATTTTGGTAGATATTGCCTAGTACCAGCTAAAAAAATTAGAGCACACAAGGAACTGTGAGAAAAATGTAAAGTGAAAGTAGTTACGAGCTCTAACTTCAAAACCCTCTCCCCTCTGCAGGGATTTTTTTTCCCTAGCAGGGGGTTAAGGCCAAAGGTGGAAGAACAGGAGTGATAACAGGAAGAACAGACTGGTGATAAAGGTGACCTTCAAAGAAAAAGAAAAGCCCCAAAGGATGAAAAACTAAGTGACCCAGATCTCCAAGCCTAAGTACTGATGTACTAGATGGGAATATGAGACAACCTGAGCTTTACAGCTAATAACATTAGGCTGAAGACAACATTCTTCAATGAAAGTTTTAATTTCTCAAACTTCCTGCTTGGTTGAATTTCAAGGAAAGAATGAAATCCTATTACAGTTCCCTTACAAATACACTGTCGTGTATTTGAATTAAAGCCGAAAAACAATCCTTTCAGTAAATACACAGTGACTTACAACTAATGTTTTAAGACTACATGGTGTTGTTTTTAAAGAATGCACGTACAGCAGCAGTGAGCAACAGTTTTACAGAACAAATACTGTCATTCCCTTCCAGTAAATGCCTCGAACAACCTAAAAAATGAAAAATTATGTACTCTAGATTAACAACTACTCCTTGCTATAGAAAGATGACAGATTTTCAAATAATTCTAAAACAGAGCAGCCTCAAAAGACAGAGGGTCCTTCCAGGATGCAGGAACCAAATATGAGGAGAAGCCAGAGAATTATTTTCCAATGCAGCTAACTCAGCACCGTAGTAGTAGAGAAAATCTAAGCAGATTCTATTAGCAAAGACATATCCAAGAAAAAGAAAATTGTAACTCTACCATTTAAGTTTTCATGGCTTGGTTTCAGGTTTCACTTCCGCCCAATTATTTTTTCAGATTTAAACTAAAAAATCTGCAATGCTTACAAGTGTGCGATCAAAAGAAATTCAGAAACTAAACATCTGAGATAGTAATGGATTCTAGTTGCTGTTTGTACTAAGGCAGCACAAACACATAGAATGACTATAGTTCCACCCTAAAGTACAAAAACAGAACAGAAATAGCCACTTGGCAAAGTATCCAATTTACACAATCAAGGTGGGGAGCTTCAATCTCCTAATGCCAACAGTTTTAAAATAAGCTCCTTCAACTTTACATGCCATGGCCATAGTTTTCCGGGCAGTATTCTTGACCAAACTATGGACTACTAGTCCTTTGGCTATTCAGGACCAAAATCCTCCCAGGTGATGTTACTAAGGACTCCTTCCACAATCTCCAAGTATGGGAACAAGTTTGTATTTTAAAGCACTTTACCACAAATATAGATATGTGCTAATAAAAGCCATAGGGCTACATATGTGCTCCACGTGTAACTCCTGTATGTCCCAAGATCTGCCACAAAAAGTAAGCCTTGTCTCTATTATTTCTATTTCTTCCACTTAAAACAAGTACAAAAACCTTCATACTATTGAAAAGGTGCTTTCACTGCACTGTGCTGCTCAGATGGGATTACACTGAGCAACTCCACACTCTGGCTACCCACTGGCTCTCAGAGTTCCCCTTTACATTCTGTCACTAGTTTTTTAAAAAAGCAGACATTCACCTTGCTGAGACTGCAGACTGCAAAAAAGTAGCCCCAATGATAACTGGGAAGCTTCAGTTATACATAAAACACAATAGCTTATTATTCTAGACCTCAAGCAGATTCAAAAATAATTAGAAGCTTCCAGGCAGGAACTCTTTTTTTCTGGTCATCTTCTCTGAGTGGTGGGCAAGTTTATACCAGTTCTAGCCAAACTTCTGCAAAGTTTGAATGTGAATGAGACTACTACTACTGTACTCTACTGTCAATACTAATCCAACAAGGAGCTGTTTTCCTTCACTGTATAATTAGAGTAGGAAACAAGCTGCCATATCCAAAGCACAGGATGACAAAAGCACCATTTTTCTCCAAAGAAGGGAGAAAAATACCCCGCTTCATTACCTACTTATTCAAAACAGTCCTGAGTAGAAAGACTTAGGAGTGTTGGCTCCACTCAACCTGGCAATGTGCACTCTCAGCCCAGAAAGCCACCATGCCCTGTGCTGCAATCAAAACAAGCGTGACCAGCAGGTCACGGGACGAGATTCTGCCTCTCCACTCCATTCTTTTGAGACGGCACCTGGAGTAGTGCATCCTGTTCTAGGGCCCCAGCCTAAGCAGGACATGGACCTGTCAAATCAGGCCCAGAGGAGGGCCACCAAGATAAACGTGAGGGCTGTAGGCCCTCTCCTATGAAGACAGGGTGAGAGAGCTTGGCTTTTTCAGCCTGAAGAAGAGAAAGCTCCCAGGGGATCTTACAGCCACCTTATACAACCTGAAGGGGGCCTACAAGAAAGATAGAGAAGGAATTTTTACAAGGGGATGTAGGCATATGACAAGGAATAATAGCTCAAAATGAAAAGAGGGTAGGTTCAGATTAGATAGTCGGAAAAAATTCTTTCCTATGAGAGTGGTGAGACGCTGGCATAGGAGAAGCTGTGGAAGCCCCATCCCTGGAATTGTTCAAGGCCAGGCTGGATGGGGCTATGAGCAATGTGGCCTAGTGGAAGGTGTCTTTGCACACGGCAGCCGACTTGGAACTGGATGATCTTTAAGGTCCCTTCCAAACCCAACCATTCTATGATTCCACAATTCTATAGAGTTCTTCTCCTCTCACTCCTCAAAATAACATCAACTTCAGCAGCTTTAATACCTAGGATTTTCATTCCTTTAACTGCTATCCCATTAGAAAAGCAGCTGCTCCTTTTGCATACACGCATCTGCAAGTACACATACAGACTTTGTCATCTTCCCTGCTCCCACATAAACAGGATCAATTTGTCTTCTGTCTCTCTAACCACAAAGCATATTGTATTTTAAGATGCAGAGTCAGACACTATTCTCAAAATTAATTGTCTGTCAATATCAAATATTAAAATAGCATTTATGCAGACATTAAATTACCTTGCAGGAAGAAATTATGCATAGGAAAATACCTTATTTTCATTAAGACATATCTGCAGATGCATCTTAAATAGGGGATGAATAGAACGAAATTTCAATTAAGTCTCAGTTCCTACACCTCAAGTTTGTTCTAGCTGGGTGTGCTGGAAGCATCGTGCTCAGGAACCCAAAACACAGCCCCATTCAGGGAAAATGTCTGTTAGATGAAAGGCTGCAATGAATTAATGCATTGGAAGATCAAGATGAATACTTCCACCCTTAAAAAAAAAAAAAAAGCACAGCAACAAACTATGAACACAGAGAATACATAAAGACTGAGCAAGGAACTGTTCAAAGACACTTAGAGAATAAGAGCCACAGGCAAACCTGAAACCAAACATAAGTACCTTCTTTTTCCTTTTAAAAAACCTGCTACATAAATGGGAAGTCATACAGAAGCCTCCCACAGTGAACTGTGGGAGTTTCAATCATCAAAAGACTGTGACTGTAATTGACTAATTACTCAAAATACCCCTAAATGCTCCAGCAAAACAGAGAAGAGACTGCAATACACAGTATGCAAGTTTGAGGCACAAACTGCTATATAGTGTAAAACATTGTATTTACCTTTGGTTCAGATTAACCCAACAAGCATTCATTTGGTCAGTGGTTTCCTTCACCTTCCTCGAGTCGTCATCACGATATTCACGAAGTAATTTATTAGAAAGATCATTGAATGCTGCTACAGTGATGTCACCTCTATGCAAATCCTGTACTAACAGCTAAAAAGCAATTCCAGAAAGAGACAGATTAAAATAAAAATCAGACTATTTTTCATATTATATATATTATCATATTATAAATCCCTTGGTTTTGCCTTTTTCTAAAAGCAAGATATCCATATTTTTCATCTCTAAGAAAAATATTTAAGGAGAAAACCTACAGATAGTAAATGTCCTGATAATGAACTAATCAAAACACAAATAGGTGAGGAGAAGTTATATTTGCCAGAACCACCAAAGATTAGAAAACTCTTCTTCTGTATTTTACTGGCCACATAAATAAAAACATGACCATATTTCAAGTAATAAGTTTAAATTACAATAAAAATAATATAAACATCACCTAAAAGTGGCATACATTAAATGTGCAGCATTTCATTTCTTTCTTGGGTTTTGTGGGTTTTTTTTAAATTAAGAAAATACATTAGAAGAGTTTGCTTATTCTGGTAGGATATTTATAATGTGCCTTGACTTTACATAACCACGAACCCAGGATTATTTCTAAAGGAAAAAGAAATATTTGCATATATATGTCCAGTTGCATCTTTTGGCCAGTGTCCTCTATTTTGGGCATGGGCCTGCTGTCACTTAGGAAACCAAAGCACACCTAACAGTGCTTTTCTAATGTCCTGCTCAAGTAGAGACAGACAACGAAAACCACACAACTTCACTGGTTACTGTAATAGCTATGGATTGGTAACGAATTCTCACAATCATACTCCCTTTTCCATATCCAGCTGTACCCCCTTCATTGTCCCTTCCTGAACATATGTGTATCTATATATACCCAAATGCTTTTTTAAACTTTATAATAAACATGTTCTAAATACTGCACTAACAAGAGCCTCTCCTTACTGATTTGTTTCTTTAGTTCTCAGACTGTGCCACCTACAGCCTGCCCTTTCTCTAAAAGCCACCAGGACAAAGGACACTAGACTCATGGATTTATCACAGCATGCTTGCTGTGATATAAAAAGCATCAAAGATTGTATGGGATTGAAAAAAAAAGTATTGGATATGCCTGGCACCTATGAGGGGTGAATTTCAGGATAATTGTAAATACTTTTGTCATTTCCTAGATTTACTAAATTACTGTTAACAGATTTCTATGAAGTAAATTCTGTGGCAGTTTCATTAAACTCTAATTGGTCTGGGGTTCAAGCTTTTTGCATAATAACATTTATTTGATGCTGCATTATACTCATTTTAACTAAGCTTTCAAACACACATATGCACATATGCCACCTGTTTCCCTCCCAGAAGGCAATTTTTGGGAATTCGGATGTATTGAAAAATATAGACAATTTAGAATATGTTATGGACAAAAAGAGGCAGAATTGCCTAAACAGTACTACAACTAAATTATACATTCACTCATCAATTGAATCCAGTAGCATTACATATACTGAGGAATCTAATACGGAAAAAAAAGTGTGCGCTCTTACTTTGCTCTCTGAAATCTGTTTGGCAAGCATCTCTTTGGGGGCCTGCAGGAGCATATGCAGACGGATCTCGCACTGCTCCATGAGGTGCTCCATTTTTTGCCTCTGCTCATGCCACTGCATACTGTCTGTCAGCATATGCTTCAGTTGCTGCTGGCGCATCTCCACACCATGCTGGGTACTGTCCCACTGGTTCTTCAGCTTCTCCACTGTGGAGGACAATACAGAACATGAAAAAAATGAGGCAAATGAGCAACCAGGACTTGCTTCTCAGGACAAAAGGCAATAATATAACCCATTTTCAAATACACTAGTTTCCATATTCAGTACTTTAGTACCCTGTGTAGTTCACATATTCACAGACATGAATCAAAAATGCAGGTGGGTTTGGCTTCCTCTACTTTAAGCAGGTCAGCATACAGGTAAAAACTATTATTTCTGTAACATTTCAAAGGCATTCTTTTACTTTTTGACTTTTTTTACACGCAGGAAGCAAATCAGCTGCACTGTAGTGATATGACAGCAGCAGAGCGCCAAGGAACACAATTTTTGGGTGGTAGCACCAGCAAGTCCTCTTTGTGCATCCGTAACTTAAACCAGTACAAACAAACAAACAAATACTGTTTAGATCTGGATAGCTTGTACAAGGCAAGGAAACCAAACATTCCAAAACATTGTGAGCTGAAGGTAGGCTAGTAGCACCCGTACTAACATTCTGGCCAAGGTAGGAACACTCCAGTAACAACCTATTTTGACAATTTAATTCCACTACAGGTTTCTACAAGCTTATATAGACTACATAGCAGAACAGAGACGTTACTGATCACGCCCTATTTCCTTCAAATATCCCATTCCTCTCTCAACAAATTATTACATTAGATGATGGATAAACAAGCTTTAGCCTTCAATAAACAAGGAGTGAAAAAGGCAATCTAAGAGCCTAGAACAAAAAATACTGCAACATGAAAAGCAGTGAATCTGTCTTTAGAGAGAAATGCATAGTGTCATACCTTTTCCTGAATACTTACAGACCATTAAAAAAACATGTATTAGTTGAAAGGTTTCCCTATTACCTGTCATGACATCGCTGAAGAATGTGATAAAAAAAGAATGTGGTCAAAAAGTGAATGTAAAAAAGCAAAACCAAAACAACTAAGATGGATTTCTTGAGTATATCTGTACTCTGAGCAGCAAGACATAGGCTTTCAGATAAATACACTCGAAGTCTTATATAACAGTAAATATGCAATTTTATGAGAAATTTAACACTCTTGACACTCAAGTCACTTCAATTTTCTTTGAAAAAGCCAAAGGTTGTGCTTAAGTTATAACCATTTAAGTGAACTTCTTTTCACTCTGCAATTTTACAAAACATTATGCTTGATCTGCTTGAGAAAATCTCTTAACTCTAATACATTCAACAGTATCCTGTTTAGTTTCACAATGCTTCTGAAGACTGTGGCAGCAAGGCCCACCTGTCTGAGTAAATACTACTGGCGGACAAACCTAGTAATCTGTGCAAGACAGATTCATCAATTTCAACCCACAGGCAGCTTGTGAATTAATTTTGAGACATGATGTAGGTCATGCTGAAGAACAACTTAAAAGAAATCTTCAACAGCAAGTAACAGTAGGACTTTTACTTAAAAGAAAAAGTTATTATATTAGATAAAGGGTGTGTTCAAAAGAAACCAGCAGCTGCTGGGAGACATCAGTAGTTTCCCAAAAACAGAAAAAGCAAAAACAGCAGGAGTGGAAAAAAGACTATCACCCTGTGTGCCAGCTAATGAACTGCAGAGAATAGTCTCAAGCGTTTAGGCTCTTCTCCTGAAGTTGAAAGGAAAGAGAACATAGCCTTGAGAAATAGCTATCCACAACAGCAGCTTGGTTGAAATAGACATTTGACATTTACATAGTAGCACTATTACAGACAGAATACTACTTTATATACTTTTTCTTATTAATGACCAAGTTAACCTTACTGTCTGCACTGTGACATATTTACCCTTTTTTAAGTCTCTAGCAAAACAGGACAGAAAAAACTGAAACTCTTGGTAGCCTCAGGATTCAATGGATTCAACCGGTAAGTTCATGGAAAAAGTTGTCATGGGCACCACTCTGATAGCAAAGGCAGAAGGATAAGGAAAGAATTCCCAATGGGACTGTTTTTTCTTTTTTCAATTCCCAGTGACCATGCGGCAATTAGAAGGGAAGTTCTAGAAAAGGAAGCTTTTCTCTGTTTCTCTGCTCCTAGCTATTAGAGTAACTACACTTCATCTAATAACATACAGCAGAAGTTTGTAGGGCATCTGCATATTCCACTCAGTTTTTAACCAGTGAGGTGCACAAAGCAATCCTGAGCTTCACTTCTCTTCAAAAAGCATTTTATTAACAAAGTTTAGTAGCAATAAAACCTTCATTTTTTCATATTTCATGAGAGGCAGAAAATCTTTACATATATCTAAGGTATCTACTGGAAACTTCATCTGTGGCAGCACATAAAGGTTTTTGTTTCCCACAATGAAAATGTAGTCTGTAGTCATGTCCAGCATGCAAGTCTTATTTCCACTTTCCTGAAGACACAAGAATATTTTGTGACTGACAGGAGGTGCCGTTGTTGACTGACTTCCATGGATTACATGGTCGTTATCCTCCCCGAAGTTTCTATTTGACTCCTAGTTCTGTTTGACTGCAAAACGAAGTTGTCTTATTCCCCTACCAGTCTATAATCCTGGGAATGCCAGACAGCAGATGCCATCTCATCAGACCAGAAGAAATATCACACATCTGTAGGCTTGATGAAGATGACAGGGTCAGATAGAAAGTCTTACAGACACTAAAGAAATTCATGTAGACATAGTAAAGGAAAACTACATTGCAGAGGGGAACATAAGGAAATACATCTTTCCCTTATTACTTCTGTGGTATTCCCTGCTGCATGAATTTACCACTTGCTAAGATTAGAAAAAAAAAGATTGTCCCTTAAGTTCAAATTGTGGCAGTTGTATTTTTCTTTCCTTAAGTTCCCGTAAAAAAAAATTTTTCAAAGGGAATGGAGATCTTTAAAACGGAAATTCAATTTTCAAATACAATTTTCCAAGTACCTACACAAAGTTATTGTCCTAAGTCAAAACGTTTTTCACTGTCCAGCGCCTCAAAGCTCAACAAAAGTAAAGAATACACTATTAGCTCCTTTTCTCAATAAATAGAATTCTTATCCCTGGGTCTGTTGCTGACAAGTAACTCAAATTCTTTGCAAGATATTTTGAAATCCCAGCAAAAATATTTACCTTCTAACTTGGAAAAATGGCCAGTCAAGAAAACAAGTGGCAATTGTTGTTCCACAAATTTTCATGAGATTGCCTAGATGAAAGCCCCTGAACTGCTAAGTTGGTTTTTTTTTTTCCTCTTCTAAGAAGGCAACTTCGGCTAGGCTCAAAATCAAGAATTTAATAAAAAATATGAAAAATTTTTATTGACATGGAAACAATGTATTTGCAAATACAGATTGGAGAAACTTACTTTTTTCTGTGATCTCTGTCCTAATGTCTGAACTGGAAGTTTTATTTTTCATATTCTGAGCCAATGTAAAAACAGAATCAAGCTGAGGGTGCCGGTGGTCCATATCTGCATTTGTTATCTGTTGAGAATTAGGATATGATTTAAGTCCAAAAAAGCAGAATTTAGTTAACTTCATCTCTATTACTTGTAATATCTTTCATATCATTAATGTAATCCTTGAACTATCACAGTATTATAGCACTACTTTGAAAAGCAAAAATATTCTGAAATGTAGTTACTAAATCTAGTCGTGAAGGTTAACCTGTACAAACCACAGTTATCACAGTCATTGCACAATATTTTCTAATATCTATTTGTTATTATTCCATGACTTATTTTCCTTGCACCAAGCTCTCATCTTTTATATATATGTTGGAGGCAGCAGAGGAAAGGCGGAGAACACCGAGAAGGAAAAGGACAGGAAGTAACAATGCAAAACCCATAGTTCTTCCACTATGACAACATGCCAGAAGCCCATATTACAAATATTATACAGTCAAAAGAAAGTGTTTCCAAAGTTACTGTACCTCAGATTATTCTTTAAAATTTGAAATCATTAGACACTCACAGAGAATTTGGCACTTATTTAACCTGCTGCTTCTGCTCTAGTTACTCACATTAATTGATATCAAGACAATAAATTGAAACTTAACGGCTGCATAGATCCCAAATACTGCCCTTTGTCATGCCTCAGAATAGCATGAGCTATCAACAGAAACAAATATTTCCATCATAAGCATTTACATTACAACTTTTCGTTATTTTACCAGGTCTCTGGAAATCAGTTTAGCCTAACTACAGCACAATAAAACTTAGAAAAAAACAGTAAGAAGTGAATTATAAAGGTCACTCTCCAAGCAAATACAAAGCTGCTCTAAAGTCTTCAGCATAAGTTAACTATACAATCCCCAAAAGATGTAATTTTCAGGAAGCATTCTCCATTTTAATTGTTTCAAATAAAAAAATAGCAGTGCTTAGCTCACATAAGGACCCAAGAATTAACAGAAATTAGAGTGCAATAACAGCATTTAAAGTGTAACTTGCAGGTTATACATTTAGTTGCAGTTGAGGTTTTTTCCCATTTTTAAACATGTTATTGCTTTTAATTTCTTCACTAAATGTAGAAACTATTCAAGTGTTAGACAATTTTCTACTAGCCTTCACAAAAACACATACTTTCATTCGTGCAATAGTCCGATTGATTTCTTCAGTATTTCCCACAGTGACTATGTTTGACTTGAGCATCTGGTCAATCAATACCAACCAGTCGGCCAACTCAGTTCTAGTTTCATCCAGATCAGCAGGTGCAGAAAGTTCCAAAGCCTGCGGAATCTGAATTTCCAATAAAGAAGATGCTAGCACCACCTTTTGGGTATCTGAAACAGAATTTGGAGGTTCTGTTAAGGAAAAAACTTATGGCCACACACGCAGTTCTGGGAAATACAGGGGCTTTTTAAAATTCCTATAAATATGCAACAGCCATCTACAGAGAAAGCACAGCAAAAATTGTATTGTAACAACCAGAAACTAAGTAATCCAAAATTCCATTTGCCTCTTTAAGGCTAACTTTTTTTCCACTGCATGCCAAAGACTCATCCAAATGATTCAGCCTAAATTCAACATAAACATGACAAAAACTTTAAAAATTACATTAAGTCTAACAGAACAAAGCTAAATACTCTTTGACATGAAAGGGAACTGACTCTTATTAAACATTAAAACCCCAATAGTTTTGTTTAAGATTAATGTCTAAATTTGTCTTCCTCACTTTTCAATTGTGCAGCTTTAAGGTCTTCCCCACTCTTGGCTCAGAATTCTCTCAAGCACAAGATAGTCAAGCTTCTGCAATAAATGCTTCATGGGTTTGGCAATACACAACTGTATGAAGAAGGGACAGATGTCCACCAGTTCAGTCACGTCCTTTCTACCTTTTTAATCTGACACGGAAATGAGGAATGTGCTGAACAGTAAGATTCACTTCAGAAGTTGTGTTCCAGTTCCAAGAATGATAAAATTGATACTCCAGCTTGGTGTAACATTTCACACTTTCATCCAACAATGAAACACAGGAGCTTTACTTAACCAACACCTTGTATGAAAGGGAAAATATGCTGAATCAAGGCTTTGAAAGGATTAAACAGAAGTTGGTTTGCTTGCTTTAAATTTGGTTTACTGATGCTCAATTCAAAAAAAATAGAGTCAATTTACTAAAGTGTAAGTTGTCAAATCTTTCAGGCAACGGTTGTCTTTATTACCTAGTTTCCTAAAAGGGAGACCTGGGTATCTTGTTTACAATTCATATCTGCTGAACTGCATCCAACAACTTGAAAATATGGCCAATGTAAGTGTCTGATGTACGGAAGCTTCTAGTGGATCTTAATTACTAAAAGACATGACCACAAATACACGGGAAATCAGGCTGTCTCAAACAACTGTTTTGGGTTTTACTCTGTACCTAGTAGAATGGCTCCTGATGAGACCTAAGCTTTAGTAAAAAAATTTCTCCATTTCAAAATTCTTAGAGGAGCCCCAAAAGACTTCCTCAATTCTAAACAGTAGTGACTTTTTCCCTACCCAAACATTCCCTCTCTCCCATAATATTGTGAAGGTAGGCCCCAGCACTGCACGATTGTACAAAGTGTCATTTCAATTAGTCTAAGTGTATAGAGACGCGTTTTTTCCTTGATAATTTTTGACTGAAAATAGGATTAAATTCAATATAATTAAGCAGAACAGAAGGACTGATCACTCACCAGAAGGCTTTGTCTGTGTAACAAGACGAGACTGCCCAACAAATGCCTTCAGTTCTCTCACTCTGTCAGGCACTTCTCTGAACACCTGTGGCCCAGCAGAGAGAAATGAAAACAGTAACACAATCTACATTAATGGCAAAAAAAGCAAACTCTTACTGGAAAATAAAATATTGTACACCAGACATGTTAGAGTGGCATGCCTCAGATATATTTCAATGATTTTTCTGAAAGTATCCTTTAAAGAAAATAAAAATCCCAAAAGGGACTAAAGTGTGCTTTCAGTGCATCCCAATGTCATACCTAAATATTGAAAAGAAATAAATTAATTGTTGTAGACAGGTTGTTTATATATTTTTTTACTGTCTAAGCACCAAAACTACGACTTGTCATTTGAACCTACTTTGAAGAAAAGAGGACACAAAGCATGATTTGTGGTCAGTCGCAAGAAAGTAGAGAAATAGGTAATTAATTCCCAAGAGGAAAAAATGTTGCAACTAAACGCCATTGTTAGCTTAGTTGCTTTCTGGAAGTTTCTAAAAGGCAGTGTGGAAATGTAATATAAAGAGGGAATCCCCATTTTCATGGGTGAGTTGGTAAAAATATATCTTTTTCCTTTCCATATTCTATCAAAAAGTCCCTTTCCCCAATAAATTCTTACCTCCGTGATCCATAAAACAATTTCAAATAATTCTATTTTTTTCATTGGTATCTCCATTTGGATTACTGTTTGATTCAAATTAGCAAAATATTTTTTATCCAGCTGACAGATACATTTCATTCATCTTTTAAAGGAAAGCTAATACAAAAAGATAAAATCCACAGAAAATTCTAAAGTAATGAAATTAACTCAATCTGATGGAAAAAAGCCCACCAGTGTTTTCATGTAGAAACATCTTGAGGTATATTTCCCGATCATGCTAGCACCACTTCCAAGTCATTTTATGTGCACGCTACAAATACTAGAAAGGGAAAACAACTATTCCAAGTATACCATTGTACTTTCAATTCAGGTCCCCAATGCTGAAGAAATGCACACCTTATTCCACCTCAAATTGAGGGACTGCAGACAATCAGAAAGTTTGTCTTTTTCCTGAAGATCAACGCTTTTATCCAAAAGCACTTCAGGCTCAGTTCTGTTCAGCCATTCCAGTTTGTCCCCCTGTACTTCCATCTCTTCACTTAAGACCTAAAAGGGACAGAAGAGTTTTAGACTGAAGTAAAAATCATACATGGTAAAGTAAAGGAGGGGAGAAGCTTTTATCTCCAATATTTAGATATTCCTCTGAAAATATCTCACTAGAAAGCATCTATTTTGGTATCTATGCTCAATGTAGAAATTATTAGGACATCTATTCAAATTTTCAGCATTTATTGGTAACTAGAAAAAAAACCTACAAAACTGCAAATAGTCAAGGTACTTTCACAAAGTATAGCCTCACATCAAACACACTGATTCTCATCTCATAAGATGCTTCTGTTTCATCAACTTTTGATGTTCTGTTTCATCAGCTTTGGATACATACATATCACATGTATCCAAAAGGCAACACATTGTCAATCAAAATCGTTGCCCACATTAATTTCAAACCAAAATTGAAAACGGAAGAGCCACATCTAACATGCATTTTACAAGTACATAGTAGATCACTACAAGGCACATGACTCTTGAGATATACTCTAAAGGTATTTTGAAGCTAAATGTAACCTTAAAACTCCATTTTGATCAACCATCCATAGATTGTTTGGTCTTTTAAGATGAACTGCAGGTCAGAACCTGCAAAAAGCCAAAAAGCTTAATGCCTGTATTTCCACTGACCTTAACTATGACTGTCATTTGCCTACACACCAGAAGCATTGTGGAATAGTCACAAATCACAAATAGAATAAAAAAAATTATAATAGCAAGTACACATCATATTAATCATATTAATCCAGCGCAATATTTGTACTAAGCTGTACACAGTTATTATGGAGGCAGGCATAGTAAAATGCAGGCCTGGATGGGAGATCACTGAACAAGATATCCTGGTAAGTACTATAAGCACTATACCAAGCAGTGTCTTCACTAAATTTTTAAGTGTCTACCTTAAAAGGATTATTTTCTTATAACATGTTGCTTAACTTTTTTAATTGAAGGATGCTCCAGGAGCAGTACGTAGAAATCTTCTCATTCCTAGACTGTATTTATTCTTGACTGATCAGTTAAAATCAGTTATTCCCATTTCCCTAATACCAGCCTTTAAAAATAGTTCATCTTCCCTACATTTTTGTTACTCTCATCATCATACTGCTTATTGTTCTTTATTTAAATAGACAAAACAAGACCAACTCTGAGCAAGACCAGCACTCAGTACCTGTTCTGTTGCAAACTTACCTTTCTATCTATATACATATACAAAATTGAAAACACTCATGCTTCCACAGGGCCAAACTGGTCCTTAATAATGCGCTAGCAGTGTTGCCCCAGCAAATTCTGTTCTTTTCCACTTCCACCCTTCACTTCAGGCATTTATATTAAAGTAGATGATAAGAAAAAGTACACTTTGATGATAATGATGATAATGAGACAGCAAATACTCAGGTGATATCAGTCAATTCATCTAGGCAACTACTATAACTGCAACTACTCTACATGGTTCAACACATTTGCTCAAGCCTTCCCATCCAGATTTGGTTTAACAGGGATTTGTTTGGGGTTTTTTGTTTGTTGTTTTGTTGCCTTTTTTTTTTAATTACAGATATTTTTACAAAATAAGTAAGCAGGTTAGTTGGACTGAGTACTCTTCCTATTCTCTTACGATTTCAGAAACATTCTCTTTCACACATCCTACAAATTAAAGATGTTTTGCTGTCAAAGCCAGACAGAAAATGAATGGGAAAAATACATACATATACACATAACTTAGTTGAAATGGCCAAAACCCTTACAGTTTAAAAAGCAGGTTAAATAAAATCTTACACATGCAGGAAAGCATTAAAACTGCTGAGAACAATAGTGCTTACATACCATTTAAGGTTATCATCCTTATGCTTCAAGTTTTGACAATTATGAAATTGTGCTTGCTAAATTTTACCAGCAGCATATCTATTTCTCACTTTCTCGTTTATAGACACCATCTTCTGGCTATAAAACATAGTTACCAACTCAGTCCAAATTCATTTCAAGGTGCATCTTGTCTGTGTAAGTAATCTCATAAAATTGTCTCACATAACCATGATACTTCTTTGGCTATATACAATATGAAAACTCCTCTCCTCCAAAGCCATATCCTGATGCTTTGCCCAAGACATAAGGTGCATAGGCATGTACACACTAATCGATCTTGCCTGCAATTCTTGCAAGTTCTCTTCACAGTTGAATGGAAATCGTGCGTCCAGGGCATTTTCTACATTTTCCAACCAGGAACGCAGCTCATCAAGCTTCTTTCTGTACTCTATCAGCTGCTGATTGTCTCCTTTTAGCCTTAAAAAGTAAAACAAAAAGCCCACATGCATTTCTGCCATGAATACAGCATGTCAGTCCTACATGACTGTGATGGCACAGTCAAGCATTTGTCAGTGCTTGGAGCATTTTAAAGGATGAATTTTTACTCTCAAAAGATTCTATCATCTTCATTACAATGTGGGATACTTGCAAAGTAATACTACTACCTTGAAAACAGACAAATTGCAGAAAACATTAAATATAAGTGATAATAATGACAATGCCTTCAGGCCTAATCACTGTAAGCCAATATAGGGCCACTGAATTTTTCCCTTGGAGGTTTTAGGAACATATCTAATACTTTCACTAAGTTACACAAAGCTTTAATGCAACTTCTCAAACTAAATAATTAAGAAAGACCTTATTACATTTCTAAATGATGTTCAAAACACGTATTTATATAAAGATCTTACTTTAAAGTCAAGAACAATAAAACCTGTTTCAATTAGCGTATCTCAGTCAATGCTAAAATACAAATCAAGGTAACATACTTACAGTTCAGCTTCAAATAGAGAAAGTAGCTGAACAATTCTTCCTAAAATTTCTGGCTTTGTAATGAAATTATTCTTGAAACATAGGAAAACTGTAAAAAGAGTTTTTTAGTTGCCATTTTGTGGGTTGTATTAAACAGAGACTCACTAAGCAGACAACTGCAGGTGCGTTTATGAGAAATTGGTTCTAGAAAATGGTTCAAAACAGAGGTCTGAATGTCAGGAAAATTCAGATTAATGACAGCATGCAACAGAATGCATTATCTCTCCCAGAGTCTTCTCAATGAGCTTCACTTTATTGCACTTGGTCAGACATCCAAAATTTTGATTAACTTATTACCTCTGTCGTCTGTCCATGACCTCTGTGGTGATTGCTTTCCAGCGTCTATTCAATCCTGCCAGCTTCTCCTGTAGGAAGCTCCCATCTGTAGCAGACAGTTTCTGTATGATCCCTTCCCCAGTTCTGTTCAATGCTGAAACATTGCTCTGATGGCTGCTGACTCCCTCTTCAAGTTCCTGTCAAACATAAAAGCCACACAAAATTTTATTACTGACCTAATGTGACTTTTATCTGTGTCTCATGATATGCAAGACGAATCCTTGGTGCATGTTATTTTATTAAAACAGGCACTTAGAGCCATCTCACAATTCGATGCTGTTGATTTAAGTTATTAATGTTCTGTTGTTAAATCTAATTCAATTTTATGAGTGTCATAAAATGACAGTGAGACAGAATAGGCTTCCAAATACTACTTGGAATCACAAGAATTCATTTAAACCATCAGTGTTAAAATCTATATGCATGTTTCATTCCTTTTCTCTTAATGTACAGCATTTCTTAGTAGTGCTAACAGATGGCATGACTTGCTTAACCAGTTCTTTTCATAACCTATCCCCTTAACTATTTCTTTAACTTCAGAGTATTTTAGCTAGCATAATTACGGCTGTTCTGTCGTGGCCCTAGACACCACAGAAAATCGATGTAGCTAAAGGAAGTCAGAAAATGTCAGATTTAAACCTTCAAGTATCCCTAACCACTACAAAAACCTTACATAGTTAACAAAAATTTCTTTGCAACTTAATTAGGGATAAGATGATTCAAGAAAGGAAATGCCCTAAAAGGAAATTCCAAGAAGCAACAAGGATAAAACACAAGCTGTGGTTTAGCTACAATTTACTTTTCTTTTACAACACACACCTGACACTTGGATAACTACTATTCTCAGAAGAAAAAAAGTCTGACCCTTAAAGTTATGTTTTATTATTATTATTTAAAAGGAAGTAAATTAGCTAGAAAGACATCAGAGAACAAAATTCTAGAACTGAAGTCTGAAAAAATCCAAGATGAGACTCCTTAAATTGGAATCTTCTCTTTTTCTAGATTATAATAAACAAGCCAGTTATCTTCAAAAGTTATTTAAAATGTAATAATTTACAATTGACCAGTTATTAGTTATGAGGTAAAAGTGAAATAATATACTGTATTTTTAACTTATTGACATATTTTTAAAGTTGTAACAAAGCCTATAAACACAAATTATGCCAACCTTTGAATTATCAAATTATCTCAAACCTATCGATAGTAAGGGTGATCATAAAACCCCATACTACAAAGCAGGAGTTGAGCTCTTCCTCACAAATAAGAGCAACTGAAATATACATTTTAACTGCTACTGTTTCTTAAAGTGTAATTGCACAGCCACACTGGAAATCCACATGTCTATATAGAAAACTAAAGTTTTAAACAAAAATCTAGACTTCTCTCAGCTTACTCATTTTCCACAAAAATCACACATACCTGCTGATGCAGCCCAGCCGTCTGCAGCTCCAGGCTGCCATCTGGACCACGGGCATCTGCTAGTAACACTTCAGCTTCTGTTATCCAGTGGGAGAGATCATTGAGATCACAGTGGAACTGCCTCCATGCCTCAATGGCTCTATCAAAGCAACTGTTTGAGAAAAAAAAAAAAAAAGATGGAAAAATTATCCAAACCATTTCAGAAAAGAGGGTAAGAAAGCCACACAAGTGAGTAGAAACGTGCCTTGCGGAAAAGAAAGGCTAGCATACACTATGGTTAACCAAGTCCCAGTGCTGAAGGCATCCTGGCATAGTTGCAGCTGGTGAAAGCCCACAGCACAGATCATTGTTAACTTCCAACTGATGGGGAAAAGGGCAGTCCTAAGCAAACTTTTGTTTTTATCACTTAAAAAATAAAGATTGATTAGCTACATCAAATTGGTCTGTAGAACCCTTTTCTTTATCATGAAATATGTCAGATATCTGACACTGCAAAATATGAACTATGATTAATTGCTCAGATTTTTTTTCCCCTTCATAAGTTATAGGGCGTTGGTGCCTGGAATTTATTAAGTGAAGGTGATTTTGGTTACACGGAACCATACTAGTGGGCATGCATAAGTAGGTCTTATACAACTTAATCACACAATAATTTAATGGGCATTTCATTGTCATCACCTTTGCAGACACAGATTAATGTATAGCTTAACTTGAAGGACAATACTTTTTAGAATGGAGCAAGCAGAATTATCACAGTCAAAGTTTTTTAACAAAATGAGAGTTCTCATGTTAACAAGCTAACAGAGTATGAATGCTAAGTAAGAAAACCATGTCAGAAAGGAATAGAGTGGCTTGCCTTCTATTTGCTGATTATTAACTATTCCAAATTAATAAAAAACAGTCATCTTTAAAGACAGAGGAAGTCAGGTCTCCTGTTAATCACAGGGCCCTCTAATGTGTCAGTGTCACGTGACAGTGTCACATGACAATCTCATTTGCAGGCTGTTATTTTTGTCTTAAATAATTGCAACAGTAGAGGCTCCAGGGTTATTGCATATATGTAGATGCAATCTGAAATTAGCAGCATAACATCAAAGATATTTAAACCCAAAGTTTAAAGAGTTACCACTGAATCTAATTTTTTCACTAATTAAATTCAACAATCTCAGAGTTACTGGTGTAATTATTTTCATCAAAAGTGTACCTTATTTTTACAAGTCATCCATATTTCTTGATACATACAGGGATTATTATTTTTATCAATATTGTCCTATTCCAATAAAGAAGTCTTAAAAATCTCTACTAAAATTTTTGCAACCTTATCTCTTAGCTCTACCATCACAGATTCCTGCACATATCTTGATTCAATACCTTAAGCCAACCTGTAGACTGTCCCCAAATCTCAGTCTCCTTTTATTTCTCAGGTACACTCCAGTCTAATTGAACATATTGTCTCATGATAGTATATCATTCCACATTTAATGAGAAGATATATTCTAAGGACTTAAAATAGATGAAAAGAGCATTTTATTGACTTCTTTAAAAACTTAAATTTTGAGGGCATTTTGACCACATGACTTTTTCAGAACGCAGAGTTTTAGAACTTCAGAGGAAAACACAAATACAAAAGTCCAGCCATTTCTGTTGTGAGACTACAGTTACATCAGTATTTTGATCAATAAGAAAAAGTTTCACTCCAGTTCTGAGCCAAATATGTGCTGCTGTTTCTCTACAGATTGCCTCAGCTGACATATAAAAGTACCAAAGTCCTGTGACTATTGCACCAAGAGTTGTCTATTCATTGCCTCCTCCAAAGGAATTCACTGCTTCCAAAGCACAACTCATCCACAAGTTATCAAAACGTCTAGTACTGGGGGACAATTCATAGCAGAAGAAACAGAACTGGCAAACCAGCACTATTACAAACAGCTCAGCTAAGCATTAAGCCCATATATAAACAGAAAACACACACACATTTTTTACTCTATGCATACCATTCAGGCCAAACTGTGGTCAAGTGGATTTAGTTAACTACTCAGAAGCTTTGCTAAGCATAGTTTAATTCAACTTGTGCTTGGCTACATCAGCACTTTGATCAAAGGTTTAACTACTTAGCGGGCACTCAATCACAAAATCTTACTACCTCTGAAAACTAAGTCAGTCTTTTGCCACAGGCTTCAGATGCTGTTTCTCCTAATTCTGTCAAAGTCTCCACCCAATCCAGAAATAGAAAAAAGACAAAGATGATAAAGGAGATAGTGATGCAGCTTCTATTTAGCACAACACTAGGAGAAGCAAGATTAAACTTGGCTAAAAAAATTCTTCGTAACAGAAAGGGTATAAAATACTAATGCCAAAATACAGGGGTTTAATAATGTCTAATAGGATTAATAATGTCTTCATTAATCAAAGCACATATTTCAGCGTTTTATATATTCAGGAAGTTGCATATCATTTATCTCAATGGCTAGTCTAGTAGCCCCTCTTTGTGTAAAAATCAAATCCAATATTATTCTCATTAAGATGCAGAGCTCTACAAGCTTTATGAAGTTCAAATTAACGTGCACTCACTGAAGCATGAGATGAGGTAGTCTGTTGTGTTTTGCCAGCTTTTCATAAACACTTACTCTTTGATACACTTATCTTTTTTCAACAAGAAGACTAGGTTTCCAGTTAACCGTGGCTATTTAATCAAACCAAATTTGAGTAGTGAATGAAACTGTACTCACACTTACAAAATGAAAATATTAGTTGAAGCTTTTCAAGTTACAGGTGGAGAAAAATGGTATAACTAAAGCTTTGGGCACACCATATCTACGAGCACAATAAAATAGGAGCAGGCATATAAATATGGATGCTCCAGATTCTGGAGCAGTTGCCTGCAAATACAGCAGGTGACGACAAGCACCCAGTGAGAGCACAGAAAGTAGTACCTAGTTGGCATCATTGTCTTCTAATTAAAAAACCCACAGTGAAATAACATTGCCTGCTGAAATCTTGATCCTTCACTGATCCAGTGGCTCACAATTTCTGCAAGTCTTTATTCAGACAACACCACCAACTGATTTTTATATTCCTACATATATATCAGTGCTCTGAGAAAGAGTTGAAAACATCAGCTTATGTAACACACGTTCTTCCTAAAGGCATCTTTTCAAAATACACTACCTTATGTGTTTCAGATCAGATTTCCGGTGCTACAAAGCAAATGAACATGGCCAGGTATTACTTTATGCTCTACAAACCTTCCGCATCATCCATTACCTTACATTGCCATTAAAAAGCAAACACTGTAAAAGCAAATTAACTATTGTATGGGCCTCTGCTTTTAACTTTACATTTCATAGAATGATTTCCAGTCATTATCGTGGGGTTTTTTTCCATAGCAGCACTCTCCATATCTACTGCTGTTTGCTGTGTGAGTACCTTAAGCTTAGTGGTATTTCCTGAACATGTACTTTCACACTTTTACAAATTCCAACTTAGAATTCTCATCTAACACACTTTTCCATGTTTGTCTATGTAGGATTGAGTTTGGTTTTAAACATTTAAAACTCAGATAAGGTATTTTAAGTTAGATTCAGACAAGGTATTTTCAGTTTAGAGTCTCTTCTGTAAGGGGAGGAGAGAAACTTGTAGGAAGAAAATAAGAAATACATATTTCTTAAGCACTGATTTCAGTATTCTCTTGTTTTCTCAGCAACTAAATTTTCTAATTTGGTCATTTCTCATCTTCAATTACTTGCAATGAATAGTACTGACAACTATTGAACATGCTGTATTTTCAAGACCTCATTCTTTCAAACTCCTTCCCCTCCTTCAAAAATCAGCCTTCAATTCTTTGTTAACAGATGCCCTTCTCACCATTATTCTTCTAGAACTTTGCTTTGCAATACCTTCATAAAACATAAAATTTTGGTTTTGTAAACGAAGTATTCTATTTTATCAAGTAAAAACAATCAGCTTCATAAAAGCACCCAAACTACAATTTACATGTTAACAGTTTCAACATTCAATAATTTTGGAAATTATTTTGTAATACTAACGTATTAAAGCTGATTATTCCCAAACTCATCTTCATCATTAAGAAACATTTGAAAAACACTTATATAAACCTGTACATAAAATATTTACCACATGGCCACAGAGACCAATCATCCTTGACTTACCACTTACGATCATTGTACATTCTATTAATTCTGTCCCATTCTGCATTCAACTGAGTAAGTGCATCTCCTATTTGTATTGCCTCAGGTCCAGATGCTTCTAGTATAACATCAGGCTGCTTCTCATGTATGACTGCAATTTGATCCCCAAGTTTATCCAAAATATCTTTTATGTTCTGGAAACACAGTAACGACACAAACCATTAGTAAAGTCAACACCAGCAAGAAATTAAAAAAAAAACAAAACCACACACACACCCCCAAAGAGTTCTCTCTTCAAAACACTGTTCCAAAAATCAGCATCTACAGTAAGACCATGGCCACGAGTATCAGCAGTTTATAGTTTAAATCAATTTAGCAACTGAACTGAGTAGTTCATCACACCTTTTTAAGCATGAGTCCAGTTTATGAAGACAATGAAGTATTTTTACATATCCAATTTGCCCCTAAGATAAAGGGACACACCATAGTTCTCAAAACAGCAGTATCTTCATTATTAAACAAATCTGTCCATGTCATGAAGACACAGTACATAGTCCTTCCTCATGCAAAAAAGGGACCACAAAACATGACTTTATTATGCTTTATGTCACCTCCCATATCCACAGAAGCAAAAAAGCACACAGCTGCACAAAGGTTCTAGATTTAAAAAACGAAGTTAATATCCTTGAACTACAATGTGAAAATTCCTTTAAATCAGATGCTGTTGTAAGACTGCCTTGATATTCTGAGGACAAACAGTCCATGCACACAGTGGTATTTACTTATCTTTTTGAATTTAAAACAGTAATGCTTCTAAAAATTCTATGCTGTGCTATTTGCTTCATCTGAAAACATCCCTAGATTATACTTAAACTTCAAAATTAGAAGAGACACTCACACCAAAACAGAGTATTTAAAACCCATCTTAACATAAACATTCCTAACTGTAGTCAAGGGAGCACAGAAGCAGAATAAACAGGGGCAAGAGAATATCATCAAATAAACAAAGGCTGCCCACTTAGTCAAAGGCTGGTATTATTCTCCTATTTTATTTGCAAACTACATACTTTGCAGGCTGTATTAAGGAGATCAAGCAGCAACGTTAAGGAGAGTGGTTTTAGCATTTCTATACATGTTATGTCAACTACATGATGAAGAACCCAGTGTCTCCAGTAAGTTAAACCCTGCTCCCTCAACTTCCCACTCAGCTTTCATGCTGCACCACTTTGTATCCAGATTATGCACATAAAAACAAATTCTCCATAGGACTGTAATTTTTGAATTTTCAGTGCATTTTGATCCTGCATATACTGAGCAGGAACAGAAACACAAGCTGAACAGTTGCTAAGCCGGTAGTCCTCCTTCTGCTATTCCCTTCTCCGCTCTAAATATAATGCTTAGGCATGCAGTACCTTCAGTGCATCTTCCTGAGATGAAAAATCCTCATAGATGCCAGTATTTAGCTCTGGTGCATTCAGCAGCAGTTCAACATCAGCCATGGCCAGCAAAACTTTGTTGATTTCGACCAAGTACTCAGCTGAAAATGGCAAGGTCCTGACCCCTGTTGCAAATTGGCCTTTTGACCTCTGCTGAACAGGGATTGCCTAAAAACATGAAAGTTCATTTATATTTCAAACCACAAACATTTTAGGAAAAAATCCTATAGTCAGTACACTATATTCAGAATAAGTACTTTTCTACATTGAAAGACTAAAGGCCTTCCTAACAAGATTAAATAAATTCAGAAAACTCTTAAGCCCTGCAGAGGACAGTTTCTATATTTATATAAAAAGTTAGAAAACAGCAGGTATCATGCTTCACAATGATACCGTATCATTCTTGATTAAAACTCTGGGGAATGGGAAGGGCACTGCTGTTTCTCTCACCCTGATTCTTACCATTTGCAGAAATTACACTTCTTGATTGAGTCTGTATCTAGTTGTTATTCCAACCCACTGTCTGCTTCCTTCATCATCAAGGACTCCCAAAAGCTGCCAATTTACTGAAGTACACTTTTTTCTTCTCCATATTCTTTTCATGAAGCATTCCCACCCACATTTCCCAACCATTTTTTAAATAAATTAGTGCTCCACCAGTACCCCAATATGCTTTTTGCAGCAGTAAGAGACACTAACTCCTCAAGAGTCGGGCAATTGTTTTCTTCTCTGGCTGCAAGACGAGGCTGTCTAGCCAAGCAGTACCATGTTGGCAGATAAGAGAGTAAGGACAGTAATTTAATGCAGCTTTTTCTTCGCTCATAAATGACAGCCTGCAACAGAAGCATTAGGAGGCCTGCTGCAAGAAGCTATACTCTGCCATGCCTGGCAAAATTAGCAGAGGCAGGTGAAGCAGAATGAAAGCAGTTTTTCACTGAAAAAGTTCCTTGTCAAACAGGACTCTATTATAATCTCTGAAAACAATCCAGTTCTTTAAAACCATTAAATAAAGAATAAACCCATCTCCAAATACTGAACAATTCAACCAGTTTCTAAATCACCACCATCTACTTGGTGAATTCGAATCAAGCAAGACAGAGGGGAGACTGGACTGTGTGATTTACTCACAGCAATTCCAGCCAGCAAATTTTCATTTTCAATTTGTCTGGGTTGGGTGAACATCTGAAAATCCCAAGCATAGCTGTCAAACAATAAAGTATTAAGCCCCACTAAGAAAGTTGTTGGCAAACACCTGTCTGCATCTTTCTCTTTGACCTGTTCCTGAACATTTCACCAAGTCACTCAAATTAGCTGGCATCTAACATATCCAGTAATGCAAAAGAAGAAAGGACTGCAGCAGAAAAGGTGTGTTGATGTATTCACCACTCAGGACTTCTCATGCACAGAGTAGTCCTAAGAATTTTCTTTGGTTTACGTTTGTTTGGGGTTGTTTTGTAGACTGCCATCCCTATTGTGAAACTAAGGACACGGCTGTGCTTCTACAAGATCTTTACCACCAAATACAATTTGCTTTCATTGCACGCCAAAGGAATAGAATATAAGGGCATATAACAGTCTTGTCTACTGAAAACAAGAATTACAGAAAAGCATCACAAAATACTCAGTGCTGCTTTTGATTCAGCACAGCAAGCAAGCACCACAGCCAAAATCAAGGATTACTCCATACGCTTAACTAGAAACGCAGGATCTTGGTCCCTGATGCTTTTGAAATACATTTTCTTGAGACTCTGCATGTATTTTGTCAGCATTCATCACTGAAATTTGGAGCAAAACCCCAAGGTTTAGACTGTGGAAGGAGAGGACCCCAGCTTCAAAGAAATCAGACAAAGCTTGTGCAACTCAATCTTTTCCTTAATAATATGAAGCAGGTGAAAGATAGAGAAAACACCAAGACACCTGCTATAGCCCAGCCACCTGCTACATCTTTACAAGGTGTTTTCTCCAACTCCCAATCATTCCACAAGTCCCAGTCTCACAAGGCAACAGTTCAGATTCAAGACTTCACCTAAATGAATAGGTTTATTTTTTATTATGTTTCTACTTCACACACATTACTTTATCTGTCATTAGAAAAATCTTGCACAAGATTTTAAACAGCATGAGCTGGCACACAGGAAATTCATTCCTCACTTGTCAATGCCGATATTCTGAAACTTTCTGCTTTCCCAGTGACACCATTCTGGGCAAGGTTGCTGCTTTTCAGCAAAGCAGTGAATTCCTCCTGGTGCTGTTCCTCCAGAGCACATCTCATTACTAATCTCCTGCAGCTGCCTCCCATCATTGACATGATATTTCCTCCTTTCACAACCCTAGCTCTAAAAGGTGAACATATGTAAGCGTTATAAACACATTAGTGCTTTACTACAGCAGAGTTTTAATTGTTCAGCTGTTCTCTACCTTGCATTGCAGACTGGAAGTTTCTAAAATGCAGCATAATATGCTAAGAGGTGTTTGACATAACTGTCTTACACAAATCAAATACCTAAAACAGACAATGGTTTTTAGAGTTTTGGTTGCTCAGTTGGGTTGCTTTTAATTTAAAAAGAACAAACCAACACACCAAACAACAAACCTCAGGCAAGCAGACTCTCTTCAGAGTCGTAATGGTTTAGGTTGGAAGCAACCTTCAAGATCATCCAGTTCCAACCCCTCTGCCATGGGCTGAGACACCCTCCACTAGGCCAAGTTGCTCAGACCCCCATTCAATCTGGCCTTAAACGTTTCAAGAGATGGGGCTTCTCCAACATTTCTAGGAAACCTGTTCCAGTACCTCACCACTTCCACAGTGAAGAATTTCTTCCTAGTAGCTAATCTAAACCTACCCTCTTGCAGCTTAAAGCCATTCCCCCCTTGTCTTATCACTACATGCCCTTTTAAAAAGTCCCTCTCCTGCTTTACTGTAGGTCTCCCTTTCAATATTGGAAAGCTGGTATTTGGAATTTCCTAGATTCTTCTTTTCTCCAGGCTAAAAAAGCCTTCTCAACCTGCCTTTATAGGAGTGGTGCTTTTCTTAAGCATGCACAAAATAAAACTTAATCAAAGGTGATTTAGGAGGAAATCTCTCTGTATGAAAAGAAAGGGAATATTGGATTACCAGCGAATATTCCACAAGTAAGGCCTCTCAATGAGTACTGCTAAAAGAATCTTAATTCAGAGGTCAAATAAAAATGTTTCCTCCTATACTTAGAATCTAGTTTAACTTGGAATTTGAAATTTGTTTTCAGATTTTCTTCCCTTTTCCCCTATTACTTAAATATATTTTGAAACAAAAATCTACCAAAGATTCAATTCTAGAAGATTCTCTGACTTACATCCAAGTGGATTTCAGAAAATACTGCTCAACAAATTGAAATAAATCAATTTACCATCTTGCATGTTTAGCTACATAAACATTTTAACTGGAAGTGTTTACCCAGTCAAATCCTAGACCTCATATTATTTATTTTGTTTGCAAATAGAAAATCAATAGAATTTACCATCTTGCATGTTTAGCTACATAAACATTTTAACTGGAAGTGTTTACCCAGTCAAATCCTAGACCTCATATTATTTATTTTGTTTGCAAATAGAAAATCAATAGAATTTACCATCTTGCATGTTTAGCTACATAAACATTTTAACTGGAAGTGTTTACCCAGTCAAATCCTAGACCTCATATTATTTATTTTGTTTGCAAATAGAAAATCAATAGAATATTCTTTTGAATAGAAAACACTCACTTTTTGACTATTCCTTGCCCCTTCTCACACTCAAAATATTTCAGAGCCAGTTTTCTAGAAAGATTTTCCAAAGTTCAAACCTCACATCCCCTTCTTTTGCTCTTCTGTGTTAATGCAACCAGAAAACAAAGGTTCATAAGTCACCAGAACCTTCCCTATAAAAAGTACAGATTGTTTTGTTTCAGTTTATAGGAAAAGTGTCACTATGCCTACAACAGCATATTCACTTACCACCTGCAAAATTATCATTTTCACTTCAAAATAAGTTCCTAAATCCTGGAAAAATCTCTTAGGAACTTGAGTCAGCTAATTATCTCTGCAAATTAAAGTTTAATTTTTCCTTTCCTTTATTCTGAGCTAAATCAGAATAGAGGAATTTAAACAGATACTAAAGCAAGGTTAGAAAAGAAGCACCTCAAGGAGATACAAACTCCCACTGCAGGCTTTTCTTGCTAAAAAATTTGTGGCAAAACAAGGGTTACTAAGAAGTACCTGCTATGCTGAAGGGTTACTAATATTTCAGAGACACTTAACTCCATAATCCCAAACAGTGTACATGATGAGGAATATTTATGATCCAGCTACTTTCAGCAAATCAATATATAGATATGACCCTCAAGAACCATAAATAAGTCCTGTCCTACACACTCATTCACAAAAGCATAAATAATGAATCACATAAGACCTTAATTGGAGTCTACTCCCCATCTTGACATCTGTAAACCTCCTTTTCCTCCCTGTTTGTCCATTTCAAACACTCTAGAGGGTGAGGGAGTTAAGCCACCTGCACACCTGTGGGCCAAGAATTCATTTAGTTCTTCTCAGTCTTGAGCCAAGATGAGCAACAAGCACTGCAATTTTCAAGTCTAGTGCCTCCACTACAATTCTGGAGCAACTGGGATTACCCAAACTGATGATGGTATTTGAAAACAGTTTCTCTCTCCAGCAACGTTACAGTCTCATACCACTTTTGGTGTTTGAGATCGATTAGTAGAGCAGATGAAAGAGCAAGCCATAAAAGTAAAACAAGGCCACTTGAGACAGCCTGGCTTATCCCTCAAACGTCAGAAAACTAGAGACACAGGCACACAAAGCAAAAGCAGCAGTTTTGAGTTTCCAAATGTCACAGCTGTAATGAAAAACTGCTGTAGTTCCAGACTAGAAACTACATCTGGAAGAACAAAGACATTTTTACACAATTTAACTAATTCTGAGCAAGGATAACATTTATCCGTCAATAGTCTGTTGTAATTGCTATAGTAATCCACGTTTACATGATAGTCTGCAACCAGATTCAGTAATCTAGGAATGGATCTATCAGTACCAGGGATTAGTTGCAGTATACCCCTAAAAAAAGCATCTTTAAAGGAAATGAAGGATCTCCCTTAAAGAAGATCAGTCAAATTGCAGTGAGACCAACAGTGACAAGGAAGACCAGTCTTTGGCACAGGACTGCTTCCATTAGCAAAGAACCATCAAGGTGCACCTTTTACTGGATAGAAATAGAAAATCGACTCACTCGAAGTACCTGATGGTCAAACAAAAACTGAACTTGAAATGTGCATGGATCCCCATTTCCTTCAAACAAATTCCCTGACATTAGTCAGGCCCCAGGGATCTCACACTGACAGCAAGGACCGCCGGAGTACCCAACAGAGCAGTCAGATGTCAGGCAGTTAAACAGACCCTGGAGCCATCTTTGCTGCCCAGCGCTACATGAGACACTTATAATGTGAAACAGTCTTTCTAAAGAGAAGCAGATTCAAAAGGTTTACTTTCACAGCTAATACTGAATGAATAGCTTGTGTGATCAAGGAGAGCTGACCATTTATCACAGGCAGCTGAAGCCACACAGCACTACAGCTGTGAATGAAGAGCACCATATTATGATTTTGTGGTGAGAGTTTTCAGAGAGAACCAGAGCATTTCACCCCTGCCTCCAAGCTGTGTTAAAAAGTTACAGAGCAGTCAAAAAGATTGATAGGTGTTAATTATGAAGCTTCATATGCAGAAAATGCAAAGTACTTGACAGATTGCCTAGCCCCTAAGCTTGCCCAAGAAATTACTTACTGAGTCACACAGATCCTCATTGTTATTGTCTAAAATAGTAATGTAACTACCATGCAATGAAAGTGTTTTGAAGGATGAAATAAAATAAAAAATTAAAATGCCATTAAAAATCCACAAAACCACAACAAACCAACCAACCAAAAAAGTATCTCTGCCCTCAACAATTAAGACATATAACTTTCTGGGCAGTAAGTTTTATCAAACATCCTGTTAAATCAGGTATGAAATTTCTGGTCAAGTCCCACACACACATTATAAGAAATACTTCAAACTTTGTTTTACTAATATTCATTTTGTACATTTAAGATCAATTACATGAGGGCAGTTATCACTCCCTAAGCGCTTTAGGCAGTGAAAGGCAGCAGAGCAGTTGCCAAATCCTGACCACAGAATGTGGATGCACTGAATTTTAGCCTCAAATGAGGACTTTGTCATACCTGCACCAAACAGATATTGAATCACGTTGTTTAAGTCAGAGTATCAAAAAAAGGCTAAGTATAATCCCTATGGATCAAGACTGGCGAGAGACACTGTCCTGAATCAGGCCCAATGCTGAGACCACACTCTAAGACTTGGGCCTGAGGGATGGGGTATTTTGAACCTACGACAGCTATGGAGAAATCCCAAACTCATGCATTCTGATAATTTCCTACTGAAAAATAAATGCTGTCATTTTGAAAACACTTTTTATCATAGAGGTGTCAAAATAAAAGCTATTAAACCCCAGTATACAAATCTCTGAAGCTCATACATAGCATTCACTGGTCGATTTAAGAAGTAAGTCTCATTTACCTGTAGTTTTTTTTCATCTTCTGCACCTTGCAGCCCTGACAGATGGTCTTCAGCCTCATCCAGCCACTTCATTAGATTGTCATGTTCCTTCTTATATTGTGAAAACATCGGAGAGAGTTCCACCGCTTGCCTCCTTTGAAATGACTTGCACTCCTACCATCCAGTGTATTAGGAAAATATGATACAAAAAGGAAGAGGAAGTGAACAAAACAAGTCTTACTTGAAAAACAAAAATACTTGAGGGATTTATTTGAAGAAGAAAATTTCAAAATATACAACAGTACCCATTTATTTTTTAATAGCTACATTCTATTTATCTTCACAGACTCGTTATCAAAGCCAGCCTGAGGGCCATACCCTGCCTATGAGCTATATCTCAGCTTACCAACTCTAAGATGATTCAAACAGGTGAGCTAAAAGGAGTACAAAAATACGGAACCCCTTTGTTCTAGACAAAAACATTTTTACTGTGGCATTTGTATGAAAGTATGACAACATACCTGAGTCTGCAATCACTGCTAATACCCTCTATAAGAAGCAGGAGGAATTATGGAACAGGCTCATTACAGAAACATCTTCAGCTGAGAGCTCAATAAATAAGTTTTTGTACATGGATCTATAGTAGTTACACTTCACACAGCCTGATGGTGGAGATAAACCTCTGTTCAATGGCCAACAAAGACAAATGAAGCAAATACCGAATTCACTGAACCCATCTGTGTAAGTACATATAGGGTGGCCCCTGTGGAGCTGTGAAAAGGACTTTAAAAATCCAAACCATTCCTCCAATACTTAGGAATGACAAGATTCATATTTTGGAATTGCAAAGATTACGAGTCAGATTGTGTGCACGCACATTTAACTCTCCCCCAGAGGATCTTACACGCTAAAAAAGTCCTAAGTTGTAAAGTATGGATAACAGGTTGTAAAGTGGGATACCAAATGGAAATCTGCATAAAACGAGCTGTAGTAACTATCGTAACTGTACCTGCACATTGTTGTACTTTTTCTGCAGAAGCAACAGCTGTATGCGGATCTTCTCTCTCTTATGGTCCTCCATAGGCTGCTGTAGCAATTGCCCTCCTCTCTGCAAAGTGTCTTCAATCTGAGCTCTTTCTTGATCCAGCTAAAATTACACAAATCTCTCTTATCTACAGAAATTCATTTTAGAAACATTAGCTACTCAGATATCAACAGTAATGGTACCAAATTGTTGTTTTATTATTCAGATGAGAGCCAGATTGAAGCAGAGATTCTCCTCCACAACAACCAAATCCTATAATCCAACTTGCTTATTCCATAAACTTGGTAAGTAGATGTACTGCAGGATACTTATTGAACAAGCAGTAGGCAGCTGCATCAATAGGGCGCTACAACTTCAGCTCTATTTCTATTCTACATATACCTTGACAACAATAAGCAAGCTCAGAGCAGAACAGCAAGAAAACAAAAATTTAATAAATACAGAAACACCACAAAGAGCATATGTTCTATAATAATAGATTCTTCAATAGAGGTCCTTTCTGTGGTACACATAGCATTTTCCATAGACTTATATTCAGCTTTTCAACTCATATTATAATATTTGAGGTGCTTAAAAGGAAGGCAGAGTGGCCTGACAGGACTTTACCCAATTTTGTAGGCAACAAGGCTAGAGTGGACAAGATGCTAGTAACAGTATGACAGTTTTATACAGGTGAATAGCAGAGCCTAGATAAGTATCTAGAAAATAAATTTTCTTCCAAGTTTTTATGTGGACTTCTATCATTAAGCCATATTAGAAGACTTGTACTTGCACTTTACCTCACAAGCACCCACTGACCTGACCTATGCATTGTGATTCAATACAACATATCAGTTTAAATTGGAATCTCATTACTTATACAGGAAGGATTACTTATAAAGAGCTACTTTGAGTAGAAGACATAAGATAGATAAATACAAATCAAAGTTCCTTACCTCTATATAAAACCATGAAAAAAACACAGACTCAAATGTGACTAGTTGCTCTCAGCACACCAGCCAAGGGGCAACAGTTATGGGAAAAATATGGGTAAATTGTGCAGTGTTTCCCACAGTCTAGTAATTCCCTTCATTTTCTACCTATATCTTGAAGAGATTTTCTCAAAATTCTCCTGTCAAGTCCGCAGCAATGTAACATGGGAACAAAACAGAAAGGGAGTTAGTCAATTATTTAATGGTTCCTTTGCCCACAAACCTTTTCATCTTCCCCACTCAACTCCAGATGCTTTTCCACAACTTTTAACATATTCTGTATATCACGCTCAAATTCTTCAAGGTCTGGAAGAGCCACTCTGACTTCACAGGGCTCTGACGTGACAGGAAGTCGTTCTTGTCCAACAAGCATCTGCAAAGCAAAATAAAACCATTTTCAAGCTGAAAATTTAGTTTGAGCTGTCACACACAGCTTAATAATTTAAAACAAGCCTCCATGAACAGGTCTACCAGTTTGGAGGACCATCAGATATCAGCATATATAAAAATTGCCAGAGTTGTTAGATCTAACTCTGAGAGTTAGCTTGAACACAGTGTTGGTGGGAGTTGTTACCAAGTTTCTACTCTCAAACTTTATTCTGAGCATTTTGGTCTCAAAATAAATTAAAAACCTCCAGTCACAAAAGCTCGTGTTGTCGTTCTGTAGCTCATGAATATGTACCACAACATATATACATCTCTCTGAAGAACTGTTTGTAAATTTTCCCATACAACTCAAGTCATCACCTTTTACTAAGGTAAAAAAAGAAGTTGGTGTAAAAATCAGCCTGTCCATTTTACACACAAATATCTATGCTTAAAAGAGAACCAAAAGGAGCAAAGTGCTGTTCTAACAAATAACGATCTATTCACTGCAGCTAGTTGTATCATTTTGGCGTAGATCTTGCAGGCATGTTCTGGGCTCATTCATCCTCACCTTGGCACTTTTGATGTGCTGAGAGACTTTCTCAAAATTACGATTCAGTTCTGCCAGTTTAGGTTCAACAAGTTCACGGCATGACACGCCTCGTCCATTCATTAAGATGACAGCTTGATCACGTACATTATCTACTCGAAGAGTAACATCATCTAATTCGGATGTTAAGCGCTAAGAAGTGCAAGAAAATTAATACAGTTACCCTAGGCAAGGAAAGAAACATCTAAAAATAAGCAGTAAGCAAACATGACAACGTTATTTAAAATACAGAAGTTGATTGATAACATTTTGACAGCTGATGGCAACATTTCCTACCTTCACAGTTTCCTCCTTTTCGCTAGCTGACTTTTTCTCGATCTCATCCAGCAAGGCTTCAGCTTGATATAACCAAGTACTTATGTGGGCAACGTTTTCATCAAAAATTTCCAGCTGGCTCTGATGATTCTGGAAAATGATGAAAAAAAATGTATCAATATGAGAAACGTTAAAAAAAAAAAAATCAACAAAAAATCTCAACATAAACCCCCACTCCGAAAAAAAATCCACCAAAAACCCCACAACCCTGCCAAAACCTCCATTATGACTAAAAAGGAGATCAATAAAACAGTGTTATGGATACATTTTGGAAAGAAACCCTGAAAATTAGATTGTGCCTTTCATCTTCAACAGTACTTACAAGAATTCAATTTTCATTCTAGACCCTTTGATATTATTGTTCCTAACTCACAGAAAGGAAAACAGAAATAGCTGAGGTAGTTTGTACAACTAAATATAGACAGATAATGCATTACAACATTGTATTATAGCTCAGTAAACCAAAGAACCCATAATTTTTTTTCAATCAGCACTAGCAGGTAACAACAGTATGCACTATGTCAGGTTGCTGAGTTTTTTTTTAAAGAGAACAGGATTATGCCAAACCTACAAACTATAGTAGTGAAGTTTTGATATACTACTGATTGCATTAAAATATTTCTTCCTCTTAAGAAAAGTCACAAAATTGTAGACACGTTACCTAGGTCTGCTTTCACATGGAGGCAGAAATAGAAATATTAGGTGTCACAGACAACTAATAACATGTTATTCTTTGTTACAAAACAAAGCTGTCAATTCAGAGAAGTACCATCCTGTTTAAGATTCTTAGCCAAAAAAGAAGGGTAGATAAATTTTGATCTTTTAGATTAACAAAACAAAGTGGGGGGAGAAAAGAGAGAAGGTCTATGATTGCTCTCCATATCAATATCAAGACACTCAGAGCTTCACATAGCAAAAGAAAAATTTAACCTAACAAAGCACGCAGACAATACTCACCATAAGACATGATCGTGATTTAGAAGTACTTAGTTGTGGAGCATCCTTACAGCATTTACAAGTAAGTAAAAACTACCTGACTATTCCTAGCATAGGCCCATTGGATTATGAAACAAACATTATGACCTGCAAGAGGCACTGGACAGAAGGAACAGGGCTCATCATCCATGTATACATTAAATTTTCCACAATTTTAGCCCATATCAGGGGCTTCTGAAGGTGGCTTGTCATAACTAGCTCAATAACAACAAAATAACTATATAAAAGCATCAGGCTGATACTAGCATCAATTGTAGACTGTGTCATGTCCATTTAGTATAATTAGCAGCTTTAGTTGTATAATACATTTAATCTTTCATTTTCTTAGCCAAAAAGACTCTGTCCTGGGTTAAGAACTGGCTGGATAACTGAGCTCAGAGAGTAGTGGTGAACAGTGTCACATCCAGTTGGAGGCCAGTCACTAGTGGGGTCCCCAGTGTTGAGGCCAGTTATGTTCAACATCTTTATGATGATAGAGTCCATCATTAGTAAGTTCACAGATGACACTAAGCTCGGAATAAGTGTCGATTTGTTAGAGGGTAGGAGGGCTCTGCAGAGAGACCTTGACAGGCTGGATAGATGGGCTGAGTCCAATAGTATGAGGTTTAATAAATCTAAGTGCCAGGTTTTACACTTTGGCCACAATAACACCATGCAGAGCTATAGGTTGGGGACTGAGTGGCTGGAGAGTGGCCAGGCAGAAAGGCACTCGGAAGTGCTGGTTGATAGGAAACTTAACATAAGCCAGCAGTGTGCCCAGGGGCCAAGAAGGCCAATGGCATCCTGGCCTGCATCAAGAATAGTTTTACCAGTAGAAGCAGGGAAATTACTCTTCCTCTGTACTCAGCACTGGTTAGGCCGCACTTTGAGTACTGTGTCTAGTTCTGGGCCCCTCAGTTTAAGAAAGATGTTGAGTTGCTGGAATGTGTCCAGAGGAGGGCAATGAGGTTGGTGAAGGAGCTGGAGCACAAGCCCTGGGGAGAGCAACTGAGGGAGCTGGGGTTGTTCAGCCTGGAGAAGAGGAGGCTCAGGGGTGACCTTATTGCTGTCTGTAACTACCTGAAAGGAGGTTGTAGCAAGGTGGGGGTCGGTTTCTTCTCTCAGGCTCCCAGTGACAGAACAAGATAACACAGTCTTAAGTTGTGTCAGGAGAGGGTTAGGCCGGATATTAGGAAAAACTTTTTCACAGAGAGAGTGACTTCCCACTGGAATGGACTTCCCAGGGAGGTGGTGGAATCACCAACCTCAGATGTGTTTAAGAAGAGATTGGATGATGTACTTAGTGCCATGATTTTGATGATGGGATGATGTTGGGTAATAGGTTGGTAACAGGTTAGGTGATAGGTAACAGGTTGGACTCCATGATCAATATGGTCTTTTCCAACCTTGTTAATTCTGTGATCCTGTGAGGTACAAGAAGACAAATACGTAAATAAGGCCAAAAAAATTAAAAATGTAATGTGGTGGCACATCAGGGGATGCAAAAGAGATTAAAAGAGATATGTGAATTTGTTCACTAAGTGCAAGTTGAATTTTCTGTGGAAAAGAGAATTACACCACAATGTCTAGGGATAGTAAGAAACCAGAAGCATCCTAACAGTGAAGCCGGGAGAAAGAGAAAGGCAAAAGAAGTTAAACCTAGTTTTATCTTCTGCAACTAAGCAGGTTTGTCACACTAGGTCAAATTAACGGTCTGTCTGGGATATTTACATAGTTTCATCACACTCCAGATTCTGATATCAAGCATATGGAATCAATGCCTATCAACACATCTAAACAACTTGCAAAACAGTTTTCCACCTTCCTCATTGTATACTACCTCATTACTTACATATCCATCTACAGACGGACCAGATATCCATTTCACATCCCTTTAAGTCCAGGAGGCATCATGGAAACTTCAAGTGAAAACTGTAACTGCTCCAAAGGTGTGGCAGGAGAACTACTCTGAGTATTTCTCTCACATGCAACTTACCAACAAGGTTTCACACCAGTCCTCGGTCCATGTTCGAACTCTACTCCAGCCAGCATTAAGGACGCACAGCTTCTCTTCCAGCACAGTCTCACTCCCTTCTACCAGAGACCGGAGAGCGGTGCAGCTTTCCGTGATACTCTTCAGATCAGTTTTTCTCCTCTCCAGCTCTCTCAGCACATTCTGAAACAATTGGAGGCATTAACACTGCACTGCTACCAAAAACAAAGTCAAGGGAGCTAGATTTTTACCTTTACAGGAAACAAACTATCACAGATGATCTTCACTTGTGAAAAAAATAAAAACAAGTATAATTGCCTTCTGTTTACACTTGCTCTCTGTAGTGATCTTATAAGAGAGAGCATAATGTATGTACATGTCCTGCATAACTTAGTTTGAGACTCTTTTGTTTTGTCATCTTACCTTCACAGTCCCTTTTTATTATGTAGCTAAACCAAATGCACCACACCACACTAAGTCAATTTTAAAAGGTTCTTTCCTCCACTCTAAAGCACAGAATGTAAATTTGAAGAGACAATCTGAGTTTCCTCTTGAAGTATTTTACAGTTGGCAACAATAACAAAAGTGGTAGGCCAAGACTGAATATTGTTTTGAGAACTATCAGAACTCATTACTGCAGATGTCGAATTCGCTGGCTACATATTACAGAATCCTTATTTTTATATTACCTATCCAAAGAGATGTCAATAAACGTTATCTTTAGCTCTACCATTTTTCCAAGTCACCCGTGCTTCTGCATAGTTTTTTTCAATCTAAAAAAAAAACACCTTCTTTGAAAGTATGGATACTGACATGTAAATTAAGTAATATGTCATCCCTTGAATATCATGTTTCTATGTGGAAAATAGCACCTCTTGCCATACAAGACCTCCAATTATTATTGATAACTGTCTACTTAGAAAGCTTTGATGTCAGCGTGCATTGTATCTAAGAATGCAGCTAATCACAACTTGTTTCCAGAGTTCCTTGAACATATCTGTGAAGTAAGTAACTTACTATTTTATCATCACTCATTATCTTAGAGACAGAAACAAATATTCACGTTACTACATTTTAAAATGAACTCTAGGAAACCTCAAGACAAAAAGGACAACTTTGCATTCAACATAAAGGATTTGTCCTCCTGGTGGTGCAGCATAAAAGTCATTTAATTATCTGCATTGCTTACAAATGTATGGGAAGTATACCTTCAGTAAGTATTTACAAGTTAGTTTGGAGAGGAATCTTAGGGATAGTGCCACAGCAGAACTGCAGCGCCAATAATTGCTAATCTTGATTGAAATGTGTGAGAGCAGGTTATAATTAGATGGGTTTGCAGTTCAGTGAGCTTTCAAATTTTAAGATTGCAGACAGACACATTCCAGGAGTAAAAGATAATAGAACACAAAAAACTGAAAGATCAGTATTGCTGAACTGTATCAACTGACACTTGTTGCTACTTTCAGCTAATATCCAAATTTCTACACTGTAAGAAAATATATTTCCCCTGAACCAAAGTAGCTAACGTGTTCACCTGTTTCCATGAAGTTTCAACTTGAAGGTGAAATAAAATAAGGAACTAGAGTAGACTTTTGTTTTGCAAAGTCACAATTTTGAAGACTAAACTGTTTCAATAAAAAGTTACAAACTCAATTTTTCATTAAAAATGTCATTGCATTTTGAGTTTGCTCAAATAATAGAATATTTGACCCAGTCCATAATTATATTTGCTGCTTGTTTTAAGAATATTATACTTACTACACTAGGAGAGAAATGCAGTAAGTCCTAAATACCTATTAATACCAAATACGTAGTAATGTCTTTAATATTTCACTGCTCATTTAAGTTTGAGGCAAGATGCCCAAGATGAAACAGATCAGACCCACTAATCAGACCCTACTGAATCTACTAAAATTTCAGGTTCTGAGAGATTTAGGAACAAGCACAAGGATTGAAATTCAAAGCCACTGCTACATAGTATTGCCAAAATGCTAAATATTTTTTTCTACAAATATTTAGTTATCATACTTACTTTGGCCCAGGCAATTTCTGAATCTAGATCAGAAAGCAAGCTCTCTGCAGTGGACTTCTGCACAAGGTCAGCCTCAGTGGTGGCTAACCACTCTGATAAAGAGGCAGACTCTTTCCTCATTTTGCGTGCCAGATGGGTTGCTCTTTCAAGGTCTTGCTTTCCTTCTGTCACCTACCAAAAAAACAGGAAAAATTATTTTAAAACATATCAGACCCAAAAACGTTAGCCAGCTAAAATGTCCACCCAAAAATATATAATCCTTGCATCTTAAGGCTGTCTTGCATTAGGGAACAACCCTAAAAGGACAGTTATAAACACCCGCATCTTACTATACAATGAATAATACATAAAATTGGAATATTTTTTAGTTAAGAGACACTTGAAAGAGACAAAAGACCTGCATACCACTTTACTTACAGCTAGTCATCACCAAATTGATGTTTACACCTTGCTTATTATGATCCTTTAACTGAAACTCAAAGGGATGTAGTCAGTCACTCACAGAGGTAAAATTAAATTCCTTTTTATATTTTGAAAGACCTGCTAGCAGAAAGCTATAAAGAAAAAAATTTCACTGAAAAATCTAGCCTGTCCTTGAAACCATCTCGGTAATATGAATATGAAATTCGATGTTTGCTGCAGTATAATCAATTCTATTTCTCACTGGCTACACAATTAGTCTGGTCAAACTTTAACACAGACTTGAAAATAAATCCACTTGTAGCAGTCAGAATAAATTGACATTTTGAAAAATTGTGCTCTGTTCCAAGCTCAAAAAAAAAAATCATAACATTATACTGCAAATAACTCTGCTTTTCCATTCTTTCCTAATCTCTTGTCTACATGCTTTCTGAGTTACAGATGTACAGGTTCCGCTGAATCCACACCTCTGTGAGTGTTCTCAACTTCACAACAGTAAAATATTTCATAGGGCCCATTCGAAGGTATTCTGACACTAATCTGTCCTCTTATCTACAGCTTCATTCACAGACCTCTGAGCAAATGAGTCCACTTTGACTTTTAAGTAGGAAGATAGTCCTATCTGCTCTCTAAGGGTTTAACCATTTTTAAAAACTTCATTTGGATAAGTATCTTCAATTACTAAGAAAATTACTCATGTCAATATTTAATGCAGTTCATGGGAAGTACAGGTTTGCCTGCGCTTCCTATTTCATACTGAGAACAGCCATCATGACATCTCCTAAAAAAAAACTTAGAGTGACTCAAACTTCTCATATGACAGTCTGACCATAAATCATCTTGCAGGGCTCAAAATGAATATGCAGGTCAGCTTTGCCAGAGCAATCAAAGCTCTGTGAACCTTCATTTCTTCAAGTCTACCTCACCAACCCTACGCCCTAGAAACACTCTGTGAGCACAGGAGTCTGGCACAGCTAGAAGATTGTTATGTGTAATGTTTTAATCTCTCAACTGATTGCTCCTCAATGCAGCAACTAGCCTATATAGTATCAGCTTCAGAATCCAACTTAAAACATCTCCTGACTCAAAAGAACAAAAAAAGGAAATTACGTGCAGGCAAGTATTCAGATGTGTATTTGTTTTTCTTACCTGTGCCCCCAAGTCATTGTAAAGAAATTTCAATGCTGTCAGCTGTTCATCCATCCCTTTGGGATTATCTGTCTGTTGTTTCTGCACAATTTGCCTTCCTGTCTTGATGACAGTTTCGACTTCCAATTTTACCTCACTGAGGGTCTTATAGAGTTTCTAGAAACACAAATTAGGTATATTGGTGATAAATATGTAATGCACATTTCAGACTTTGCTTTATTTGAGGATCTTACCTTCAAATTGCACTTAAACTCAGAGCTACGGTTTAATAGCAATGTCTAACAAGAAGATTTAAAATTCCTGATGTTCTGTATTTTATTCTAGTTTTTATTTTCACACACACACAAAAAGAATTAGCTCAATAATTTAGCAATGGTTCCTCCAAGGATAACATTGTCATCTGTACTTCATCTTTTGTATTCATTTTGTTCAAATACTAATGATAGTGATGCTTCTCCAGAACATAAGGATGAACCAGGGAAGTTCCTACAAACTCAGCTGTTTCACCATATCTGTGATCAAGAGTCCACTACTTTTATTACTTTTATAGTCCATTAGTTTAATAGTCCACTACTTTTTCTCACTATGAGGTTTTTTAGTTATCAGTTTTTGTTAGCTCTTTCCAACAATTTGTAATAGTTCCATGTGGACTTAAAGCAAAATTTCCTTAGGAGAGAGTTTAAGCAACAAGATTAACACAAGAAAGAAGCACCCTCAAGTATGAGTTAAGAACATTTCATACATACCATACACTTTTCCAGATGACCTTGGATTATATCTGGGTCGGTATCCTTCACATCCAAGACATGAAGTTCTGCTTTTACACCATCCAACACCCGCTTGCAATCCAACATGCGCTGCTCAAAATTGGCTGGTTTCTGGAAGAGCTGATACTTTGTACACACTTCACGGAATTTTCTCTGTTTTAATGAATATTATGTTTTAAATTAGTACCTGCACTTCAAAAAATAACATTTAAAGCATCTCCCACCACAGATTATAACTCATCAGGTCACAACAACTCAATATACGTGGCAACACTATTTCCCAAGCCAAATTCCATCACCTATTTGTAATCTCCATCAGAGGTGCAGGAGCTTTATTTCTGTGTCATACACTTTGAAAATACCTATTCTACTGAAAAACAGAGACTTTCCAACTTTAAGCATTTAACTCATACTTGTGAAACTTAAGTCTCCTTATTCAATTCGTCTAGACCTGCTTGTTTCCTTATGAAACCAAGTAAAAGAGCATCATATTTTCTTTTGACATCCAGTTGCATGCATCAAACAATTTACAAAATAATACAGCAGTGTGTAAACGTGACTCTCATTTTTACCTGCAAAGCATCCAGCTGAGTTCCACCACGGGGAGACCGGCACTCAGGAGAAGCAGGAGGGAAAGAGCGAGCACTTTTTTTGAGCTCCTCTAAGGTGGATTCATGAGCTGCAATCTCAGCTTGAATTTTCTGTCATGTCACAGAAACAGGAAAAAATACATTACAAAATTGCTTGCAGAGAGGGGAAGGGGAGCTTGGTTACCATCTACTACACACTAGTAAATATAGTCTGTAAAACAAACATCACCAAGTTTATTTTAAATATTCTTTCTTTGGTAACAGCTTGCTAGATTGAAAGCTACTGTTATTCAATACAATCTTCTTAAAATGGGAAAAGAATACAGTTTACAAAAGATAACGCCTAGTGCATTAGCACAGGATTGAAATAAAGTCTTCATGAATTACTAAGTCTAGGCTGAGCACTGTGATGAAATATTTCAGAATGTTTTGTACTGAAGAGCTTTACTGAAATACCTGGGCTTCCTGGGGCATCTGAAAGGCATCTATCCTGTCAGTCAGGTAAGATGTAAGCTGTCTATCCAGATCTGTTAAGTTTTCCTGCAAGACCTGCAACATGTGGTCAGTTTCTCGCATGGTCTGAAGCTGTTGTTCCAAAGCGATCTGCCGGCTCACCGCCTGAGCGGAACAGAAAGGTAAGACAAGACAGAGCTGTAATTCAATACAAATTACAGAAAACTTTCTCAAAACAAAGTGATAGAGACCAAAAATTCCTATGCCAAGAGGACTGATTAAAAAGAACCCTAGTAGACAGAAATATAAGCTTGCTGTGGCTTTTGAACCAGTAACAGCCAAACAGTGGCATGGGAGAGTTCTGCTGCTAGATATACAAGATAGTGAAAATAGGTCTCTCGCATCATCTCAGGATACAAGCATTCTGTTAAAAACATACCAGTTTCAAAAACTAGTTATTCAATGAGAATCAGTGGTTTTTAATAAACCACAAATCAGCGCATTTCCTTTCAAAACAGTAAACTCATTCAGTTACAGTGTTATAACAGAAGTTCACATTTCTTTCCCTTTGTTGCCTCTACCTTCAAAAGCAAAACAAACAAGTTCATCTGAAATGTCACTAAATTTCCCACCATCAACACATGCACAGATCAGTGCAATTGCAAATGCACACACACAGATGTGGAGAGTTGTCAACAGCCTAGGGTGTTAGTGCTGCAGCTGCCAAAGCAAACAGGTTTTTAGACAGCAATAAAGTACTGTTGCAAAGGAAATATAGTAGCAAATGCTAACTTAAATGACAGCACATAGTCCCCAGCTGAGGGCGCTGCATTCATGTAGCTCACTGTAATGAAGATGAACCAAAATTCCCTCTGTGACTACACTTGGGCAGTGACAGAAAACAACTCCCATCACACAATTTGGCAGGGGCCTGTTATTACCAGGATACAGAACACAAGTTAAAAATCTATGCAACCTGAAATTCAGCTAGTCTTCCTCTACTTGTTAAATCTATAAAAGATTAGACTGAACTAGGAGGCTAGGAGGAAAGGAAGAGGCAACATAATAGATGGATAATGAGAAGAATTTTTTCCTTTCTTTCCTTATGACAGTGTAACTTCTTCCTAGCTATTTCAAAGAGGGAAAATATCACCTATGCTCCTCATTTTTACAATTAGTGAGCAGTTCACCAGTATTTATGGCAGTAGTGTTAACCTTAGTTATTGAACTGTCCCTCGAATTTGGAATGGCCTTTTTGTCAAAATTGTCTGGAAAAATACCAGGGTAGCACTGCAGTTAGAAGGTGTGCTAAGCTTATACAACAAAATCTGAGTCAAGTCACAAAAAAAAGCATCTTGCTCTTTGAGCATTATTCCAAATTGAAAACAGCTGGCAAAAGCGTGATGCTTTTTACTCTTTTCCTATATTGCAATCCTGCATCTAGGAATTCGGCTAAAAAGATTCATTTTGGAATTTTCAATTCTTACCAAGTGACTCAATTCCTCATAGCGGGCATTAAACACTTCCAGTTTTTCACTGATGATGTCATCAAGAATCCCTCCATCAATCAATGTCTGTCCGAGTTCCCGAATCTGGGTTCGATTATCAGCTGGATGACGCAAGACTGATTCCAGGGACTAATTCGCAGAAAAAGTTTTAAAGTTCAAGACACTGATTATTATTGTATCTTCAGAGCTGGAAATATGGCTGCATATACAGAAGTTTAACTCTTCAAATGTCTTGAGAGTGCTCTAAAAGCATAACTTAGTTATGGCTTCATTCACGATGGCACAAGGCAAATGCAGAGGTGATTTTACTTTAGATAATTAGACTTCACAGCATTTTCTTGCTTATTCACATCATTTCATAGTACTGTAGCACTGGGAGGAATTAATCAACTTACACAAGCCAGGAGAGAGCATACAATTTTATCAAGGTACCAAGTACAGCACAATCATGTGCAGCAAAATTCCCACTTTTGGTGGAGGATCCTATAAATATCCATTTCTAATTCAGAGTAATATGTTCATTTCACATGAAGAATCAGAATACTCAGCACATTGCAGTATTCTACTGAAGTGCAGAATTTACTTTTTTTTTAATGGAGCTATCTGAAAAGTTACTATTCCAATAGAATCACTATAATACCTCAAGAGCATCATTGACAGCATCCAACTTATCAGGCAGATTTCCTGTCATTTGCACCCTTTCTTCCAGATTGTTTAGCCAAGCTGTTTCTAAATCAAGATACTGAAGAAGCTCAATCCAACAGGACCACACCTCCTAGGAGCAACAGAAAAAAAAAAGAATTAGCCTAGAATGTCAGGCATAGCTCATACAGCCTATAAGCAACTTTTAGATATATTTCTGAGAAATTTACCCAGGACAGACAAGTACAAAATATTCAAAAATATGCCATGGCACAATATGGTCTAGACAGAGAAGCCTGCAGCTATAGCAGGAAGATACAGAGACATAAGCATAGTAGTCTCTAAACTCATGCCAGAACCAATCACTGACATACAGGTTCATAAAATTATGTAAGAATGTAACAAAATGCATCAATTCCTCTTGAAAGATAGGACATATGTAACCAACCCCAGACCATGATCACATTATTGTATGTTAACCATGGCAAATTTGTTTCGGTCATTTTGAAAGACACACAGATGAGTAACAGGAACTGTGAGACAAGGTTACTTATTTGCAGAAGTACTGAATACAATACAGATTATAAAAACAAAGTTAGATGGTGTCTCATGAATTCCAAGGATGTCATATCAAAGGAAAGTAATCTTGGAAAGGAGCCACAACAAGATACATTTATGCTGAAGCTACCATATTCAGACATCTTCAGTATCCTTCTCCATTCCTCTTGTGCCACCTGTTTCCATTTTACAAAATCACAGAATCAATTAGTTTGGAAAGGATCTCCAAGACCATCGAGTCCAACCTATGACCAAATACCACCTTGTCAACTAAGCACAACTATGGCACTCAGAGCCACATCCAGTCTTTCCTTAAACACCTCCAGGGATGATGACTCCCCCACCTCCCTAGGCAGCCCATCCCAATGTTTAACAATCATTTTTGTGAAGACATTCCTCTTAATGTCCAACCAAAGCCCCCTCTGGGGCAGCTTGAGGCCATGTCCCCTTGTCCTATCATCAGTTATCTGGGAGAAAAGGCTGCACCCCACCTGGCTACAACTTCCTTTCAGGTGGTTGTAGAGAGCAATAAGGTCACTCCTGAGCCTGCTTTTCTCCAGGCTAAACAACCCCAGCTCCCTCAATTGCTTCTCAGAGGATTTATGCTCCAGACCATTCGTCAGCTCCATTGCTTTTCTCTGGACATGCTTCAGCACCTCCAAGTTCTTGAAATGAGAGGCCCAGAACGGGACACAGTACTCGAGATGTGGCCTCACCAGTGCCAAGTATAGGGGGATGCTCTAGTCCTGGTGGTAACAATTTCTGATAGAGGCCACGATGCCATTCTGGGTCACCTGGACATCCTTCTGGCTCATGAGCCCCCCATGCTGCTGTGGCCAGCTGTCAAACAGCATCCTCAGGTCCTTTTCCACTGGGCAGCTTTCCAGACACTCTGGCCCCAGCCTAAAACACTAAAGGGGGTTGTTGTGGCCGAAGTATAGGACCCAGCCCTTGGCCTTGTTGAACCTCATCCTGTTGGCCTCTTCACATGGAATCGGCCTGTCCAGATCCCTCTCTGCCTTCCTACCTTCCAGTAGATCGACACCCCAACCCAATTTGCTGTCGTCCACAAATTTACTAAGGGTAGACTCAGTTCCCTGATCCAGATCATCAATAAAGATATTGAACCAATAGTACTAAGCAGAGAACTATCATTCCTACCTCCAAAGTGTGGCATTTCCCTCTGATTCGATTGCACAGTAGCTGGTAGTTCTCTAGCACAACATTCAACTCAGTCGCCAGGTCCTGACCACTAGACGGCACTTTGGTGGCCAACAACTTGATGTTGTCTTTGAGGATCTTCACCCGCACCTCCTTCTGCAACACATCCTCCTTCGCTCTCTGCCCAAAGAAATATATGACACGATCAGCTTTTAATTGCCATTCAGTCATCTACTCATCACTAAAATATCACCGGTTTCCCATTGAAAGTCTTCCTGCCAATGTATTCTTGGGAACAGTACAATTCCCAACACACAGGTCAGGAGTAATCATGTTATCCATTACCAAAATTTGCCTTAACCAGAAGTCAGGAAGGAAAAAAGCTGGAAGACAGATCAGGCAGACCAGTCTGAGCCTGTCTCTGTTGAGACAAATAGAAGCCATCAAAAACAGTAAGTGTCCTGTATCTTTCTTTTCAGGTTTCAAAACAGTTTTATGAAGTTGAAATTCCTCTGATATATAAGACATTGCACTTCATGGTAGAATTTAGTACATGACAGCATAATTTTCATACATATTTTTCAAGATGTCTTCTGAATGTAAGGCAATAAAAAAAGCACCAGTTAAGGGCAAAGAATGGAAAATTTCCTGCCACAAAATATGTTCAGTATTATCAAAAATCACCTATCCTTATCTTAAAACTACTCCTTCAAATGTCAGCAGGAGTTCCACACTCTGCTCAAATGAGAGCAGAATTGGCAAGCTTAAAACCATATGCAAAAACATGCCTGGTTAAATACAGACAGTGCTCTTTCCCAGTCCTAAAAGCAGTCCCAGGATATTACTGTTACCACAAATGAAAGAGGAATTGTAAGCGTTACAATAAGATTACTGGCTCAGTGACAGAACTGCCAAATTTAAAAATACATAATATAATCTGTATTTGACAAAGGTAAATGAGCTCAAAGCCTCACAGATTTGCCAATGAAAAGAGATAGCTCTTTCTCTCCTTGGCATACGTTCAGCCAGCTGTCAGACTATGTGATCTCAAATGGCTTCAAAGGACATGAAAATAATTAGAACACTTGTTAAAGACTGTTTCAGAAAATCCCCACAAAAAGAACAATTTAAAACTTCAAATAGCTTTGTCAAAGTACTTGTAAGGGAGAAAATTCTTTTTTATGGTCCATTGAGTAACAATATAGTGGATGCTCATTTAGAAAGTGTATGCACAAGTCAAAATGTTTATGAAGATATGCCTGAGCTCTCAGATTAAAAACTGTAGAGAATAATTTACTGTGTATATATATCCAAGAAAATTATCTATTCAAATGAAAATTTATAACTAGTTACAAATATCTCCTTCCTCTCTATTTATCTGGCCACCAGATCCAGAATTAGAGAAGCAAGGATCAACATCACTCACTGATCCTTGTGGATCCCTTCAACTCAGGATATTGGAAGATCATTGGTTGTAACAGATGAAAAATACAAGATAAGCTTATAACGGACCTGCTTTAATTTTTCTAAATGTGAAACAATGTCTAGGGGACAAGAAACTGAAATCCAAGAGCTAGAAGCTGAAGAAAGTTTTCACAACCACTGATTTATATAGGCATAGCATCATCTTTTCTTTTTTAAGTTTCATCTCCTGCAATAACTTTCCATATTCTTCATGTTTAATATGCTGTAGATAGAAAGCCTGACTCAACAACTAGGCAAGCTGTTATTCATTATGAAATTCCTACCCCTTGTGGCCAAACAAAACATCTGCTTTTATAGTTTATGCTTTAAAAAAACAAAAATTCCACAAAGCAAAGATGAAAAATACCACTGCTCTTGTCCTGACCTGAGCTCCTTTCCACACAGCTAATAATTCCACAAAAAGGTCAACACCCAGAGCTGCTAAGTTTTGGGGTTTTTTTTAATCAGGCTTCTACAATGAGCTGGTACTGCTGACCTTCATTTCCTCTACTGCATTCTCTAGCTCTTCAGGAGACTTGTATTCAAAATCTTTCTCCAAATATTCTTCTTCAGCTTGGGTCATCCATTCTTGCATCTCTGCCAAATCCTTCTTCAGATTTACAGCTTTTTCCTGACTTTCAGACAGGCGATTTTTCTGACTAATGATCTAGAATCCAAGGTAAAGAAAGGAACATCAGTTTTGTTACTTAAATGTCCTTGTATATGTGAAAAGCCAAAAGTCTTTGTTAAACTATTTTACTACCAAAACACATTCAGTCTTTAACTAACTGAAGAATTTTACACACACACACACACAAAAATTTATGAACAACTTTTAGCAGATCAACAAAATCTAGAGATGAGGAAAGGAGGAAAATTATTTTTTCCCCCCTATCATTGCCGGTAGAACGGTATCAATCTGTAAAAATCAGACAGCATAAAACCTTCTTCTGATTACAAGTACCATATAGTTAGATATATCTTTATACAGAGTACTAAAACACTCTTCAGGTTTCACTTCTTTCCACAGCCCAAACAATCTTGATTCTGTATCAACAGCAAGGCTCTCCAACACAGATCCTCATCAGCAATTGCAACAAAAGAAGTATGTTTCTACAGACAGCAGAAAGCTTGCACCAAAAGAAACAACTAAATACACGAGACTGGAGTGGTAGCCTATTTACAGTCATTTATTTTTCCACTTGGAAACAGACAGAAATTATACAGGGACAGAATAATATTCCAGATTTTAGAAACAACAAGAGTCAGACTTCCCTCCCACACATCCCAGAAAGAGTAGCATGAAGCAAAGTGAACAGATTAATCGTTATTTCCATACAACTCAAGGGTTTACTATGCTTCTTCCAGTTAGATACAAAGAAGTGTACGTATTCATACAAATCTACTGTTGCAGAGGTATCCCCTAACATACTTGTACTTCTGAAGGATTCACCAGGCCAAGTTGGACCTGAGCTACTTTGACAATGAAACAAGTAAAATATACTTATCCCACTGTTTCACCGTTACACTGCTTCACCTCTTCACCATCCTACCAATGCCACACAGCTGCAGTAACAAGAAAGCACCAGAAACGTATGGAGAACTCACCTGTTTGCTCAGCTTCTCCCATTGAGTCTGGCAGTCTACTAGTCTAGACTTCGTCCAAGTATTTATGCTTGCAATAGGCTGAGCTCTCAAAGCAGACTCTATTTCTTTCATCTCTTTCAATGATGGTTCAATTGTCTCCATTTCATTGACAAACATCTAAGCATACATCAGAGAAAATCAATGTTGTTCTTTAGCAAGCCATTACATGTATTTATGGGGTACTAATAACTTGGTAACTTTTAATTATTCCAGAGAAACTTTTGGGGAGCAGGTTGACAGTGTTCAATACCAGCAACAATCAAAAGCAATCCTTTAGTCGCTCCAAACACCAGAGCCATGCAACTAAAAAACAAAATACAGCTTGCCATACACAACATAAACATTTTCACATACCAAATGTCAACATCAGAGCAACAAAAGTTTGGAAGACTATGAGCACTAAATACCCTGCAGTTTCTGGCACACTTCACTTTATATTCTCCCAGAAACAAACATTTGAAGGTACACTGTAATCAGTTACTACAAAATTAAATTCTACATAACTGTGATCATTATTTGCCACTGACGAGGAACCAATCTTCCTTGTAAGGCATACAATTCTAAACCTTAGGACTTTCATCAGTTATTTTCACGTTACTGGTACTGCCCTTGGAAGTTTTCACCCACAGGTTCAATTACATAATCACAAAAATCAGGAAAAATATACAAGCCTTTTTAGAGGAAATAACACCAACTTGTAGATGAGTCTTTGTAAACATGGTGAAGACGTTGAAAAAGTACAAAATGTTATGGCTACACACAAGAAATCAATTAAAATGCACTCTGAAGAAATAGGCAATGATTTTTCTGCTGGGCTTTATAGAATATGCTATGGACAAAATTTAAAAATACAAGCAAAATAATAAAGAAGAGGTGCTACTCATTCCAAAAGATTCTTTAAAAGAGCAAAACTCACTGTGCACTGGTCAAGTTGCCTTTGAAGTCCTTCAGTATCTCCTTGAACAGTCTTTTCTGTCATAAAGAAGTCTTTCACACCATCCATCCACTTCTGAACAACTTTTGAGTCAGTCTAAATCAAAGATAGTAAGGAAGAGTGGATACAATATTGTGATAAAGAATGTATGACTGTTGTATTTCAACTACTAGAAGTGTCAAAAGAATATTCTACAAGCTGCTAATATTGTCTTGGGTTTGCATCAGACCAACTTGAGTTTAATTTTTATGTTTGTTTTGTTGTGGGGTCTTTTTGCGGAGAGGGGTGTCGCAAATTTCTCTGTTCTGAAATTTATATGCAAATTAAATTTGCAAAAGTGATATTCTTCCATCAACCACAAAAGGGCTTAATTGGTACTGCATTGCTCCAGGTTACCTATCACACAGAAGCATGGGATCAGGAAAGGAGGAGAGCATGGCTTCAGAAAGTACGTGGTTCACATGAAGGAGCTGGCTAAAAGCTGTGAACAGCATTTTCCTAATAAGTAAAACGATGCATGACTGTCCACCATGCTTGTTTGAAAGGCAAACTGCATCTCCAAGGAAAAGAGAGTACCTTATAACTAAACATATACATGAAGATGAGTTGATAATGCTAGACACAGTAGACATGTACAAACTACGCTGGGAAAGACACAGCCATAAAAGGACAAAAACACAGAAGATTATACTAATCACTAAAATTACAAAAAACAAAGGTCTAGCTGTTTGAGGCCTATAGCAACTACTGTACTAACTAGAGCAACTCATAGGGAAAAGGGTTAATACCCGATTTCATGGTTAGCTGATCTAACAGTTGGTAGTTGCCTTATATCCTGCACTGAGGGAAGAAGGGAGACAGAAGCACTGTCATCTGCTTCCCAAGCATTTGTGGATGTTCCAAATCACCCCTACAAATTAACTCAACACAAAATTAGAACATGAATACAGCTTTTCCTTCTCCTAATCAAGTTATGTGGTTGCCATTTTTTACTAATATAGTTGTACCTCTTTTAATCAAGATTTTTCAACTGTTTGGTTGGGGTTTTTCAATAGATGGCATCTATTTATCCTGACACAATTATCATCATAGAGTACTGTTATTGAGAAGCCAAGTCAAACTTATCACCTTCACCTTCCACTCTGTGTATCACCTAATATGAAAGCAAGCGCTTTGTTTTCTTAAAAGTCTTACACTTACAGTTTTTTAAAGATCAATGTTACACACTGCTTCTCAAAAAATGTCTGCACTGATGAAAAAACATTAGTCTATGTTTATTTTTTAGGCCAATGCTACCATTATAGGTCAGTCATGACTTTTTCTTCATTCCTTTTCCATTTTGGGGGAATTTCCTGCAGCTGATTAGCTTGAACATCATTTTCCAAAAAACAGACCTCAGGAGGCTTAACAGTAAACCATGGCTTAATGTAAAAAACACATATTTATAAAGGCTGTCATTTCACAAGGCATTTTAGCACGTAACTAATTTAGCTTTCTTACAATAAGCTATTTACATAAGTAGCTGAAGTGAATTAAGTGGGATTAGTCAAAGTTAGACATATATTTAAATAACTTGCTGCATCATAGGTCAAGTCTACAGAACTTTAACAAAGTAAATGCTCCTTCATTGTACAGGTAAATAATTATCCAAGGTCAAATAATCAGTATAGAATGTACAAGAGCTCACAATTTTTAGACACAAACACTCCTCAACACAGAATGGTTTGGGTTGGAAGGGACCTTAAAGATCATCCAGTTCCAATCCACCTGCCATGGGCAGGGTCATATTCTACCAGACCAGGCTGCTCAAAGCCCCATCCAAATGGGCCTTGAACACTTCCATGGATGAGGCATCCACAGTTTCCCTGAGCAAACTGTTCCAGTGCCTCGCCACCCTTGCAGTTAATTATCCAGTCTAAACCTACTCTCTTTCAGTTTAGAGCCCTTACCCCTTGTACTACATGCCCTTATAAAAAGTTCTCCCTTCAGCTCTCTTGCAGGCCCTCTTTAGGCACTGGAAGGCTGTTATAAGGTCTCTCCAAAGCCTCCACTTCTCCAGGATCAGTTTTTAAAATCTATGCCAGGCAGGAACAGAGATCATATGTGCTGAATCTTGTTCACTCCTAGAAAAACCACACAATCTAAAGCCATGCAGTACATTTAAAAGAACTGAAGGTGATACATAATCAAAGATGAAGGAAGCCATTCATTATTAGAGTTATGATAGCAGGGAGTGCAAGATACGGACAATTTCTTCTAGAATATACAAGATTCAAAAACAAAAAAATAAGCCTTGCCTACTTCTCCCATCACAGGAGGATTACAGTCTCCCAGTAAAACACCACTCTCAGATCATGTCTTTAATGAATGTAACGTCAGCTTAGGAGAGCCTCCATCACAGCACAAATAGCAGAAGAGGCACATAAGCAGCAGGACTCACAGGCAGATCTGCTACTGACTTGTTCAGACTAACTAGGACAGTTCAAGTATTGCTCACCTGCCTGTTCACTGTTAGATGAGAATATTTACATTGTTTCTTTTAAAAAATCTAAATGCGAGGAGTGTTGTTTTGGGAAATGAAGGTGAATTAGGAAAAAAAAAAGGAGCATTAACTAACACTTGCATCTACTCACACATGACTGCAAGTTCTCCAAAGGCTGACATTCACTTATTCCTTTTTATTCTTCTTTTTCCCCCCCACTTAATTTTGTTTTCCCTTTAATAGCCAGATGCTTCTCTCTTAACCAAGGAGATACTGTCCAGCCATCCTCCAAACTAATCTTGTGTCTCTACTATCAACATTACTGACCCAATTTGGTGTCTGCAGCAGGACCACATACCAAGTATGCCATACCAATCTCTCCTGCAGTAGAAGTTGTATCCTATTCTGTCCAATGTCTATAGGTTTTTTATTTAGGTTGGTCCACATTCTTATTTTTATTTATACAGTGCTAGACTACAAACATCTCTGTATGGATTAGTACCACTCCTTCAAAAGTAGGTGCATGTACTGAATATGATCCAAGCGCAGGCAAAGAAGAATTCTGCACATACAACAAATCAAGGTAGAGGAAAAATGCCGCACAGACTCATGAGATAAGTAGGTTTCGCTCAGTGTACCTACTACAACTAATCAAGGCAACTACAAATCCACAACCACTTGAAGAAGACAGAGAAATTTGTTGCACAACAGACACTGAGGCAAGCTTATATGCAGGATATTAACTCTGCCATTCTAAATAACTAAGTCCAGACAGTGATAGGAAGTAGGTAAGACATGGCGGGATATTGCAGATTAGGTCAAAATCAGGAGAAAATATAATGAGGAGGTGGTTGCTGGAAAGGCCTTGGCTAAGCCTTAGAAGTTAATTTCTTCTCGTTACTTTCTTCAGGTTGTCAGCTCCTGCTGACCAGTGGCACCAGCTGCTCCACACTTTTCCACACCAGCTGAAGGATGGGTTTGAAGGAACCAGACTAAAAGCAGAAGCACAAGTACACATTTCTGAACACACTTAAAGGCAGAGGAGGCTGGGAACAGGCACAGTATTTATGCTTCAGGTAGCACAGCCTAACAAATAAACCCCACATTTTACTTCTGAAAGCCTGCAATTCCCCTTCCTATTCAAAAGTCGGTTTGTGGCTTCCATTTACAAATTCACTAGCCTAGACTAGACTACCGTATCTGTGCTATTCATACACACAGATCACATACACACACTGCTGGGAGCAGCTCAATTCCTGAAATAAAAAAGTGAATAATACCTTATGAGCAGGATCAAGTTATCTCCTCCAGCGTTTTTTCCACCAACTAAAACCTTCCACAGGAACATGGGTGTGTACTCTACCTTTATTAGTCCTCTGCTCTTAATTGTCATTTAGTTACAATCTGTTATGACTACCATGACTTTTTTCAGGTTTGTACATTTAAGGAAGAAAAAAAAAGACTTAAGGCTTTTACTACTTCTAAACCACAATCAGTAATAGCTTGTCCAACTTTCACTGCAACATCCTGTAAGTCAATTATATGGCCTTCGTAATAGAAATTTCAGTTTAAACACGTGTCTACACTTCAGTAGTGATTCAAGACCCTGTCTGGCTTAAAATTTAAAAAATGAAAATAATATAAATCACTATCAAATCGAAATTTGAATCCGCCATAAAATAAATGAAACATTTTCTACTTCAGAGGGAATGGAAAGCAAGACTGAAAGAAACTTTTGGGGAAAAGTGGTAGTATGCATGCATGGTACCATTGTTCTGAAGAGGGTACACAGAGAGTTGCTTATGTTTATAAACTGTGTGATATATCCCCTTTTAAAAAGAATGCAAATAAATCCACACATTAAAATATGTTTAATGTATATGAAAATACATATTTGTTAACTAATGCATATATGCCTTTCCTCATAAAAGTATCTGTAAAGTACCTTCGTGATTTTTAAATTTTAAAATGCAATGTGAAAACTAAAATATTATAAAACTTAAAGTCTGGTCAAAAAATACACTAGGGAAAAACAATGACACCCTCTTTGCGCTTTTATACTGCTGTGACCAGCTTACACTTTTAACCTGATACTGAAGAATGGTTAGTGCCTATTTAACTTTTGAATCACAATAATATTGCCAAGGGCTAAATCACAACATATTTTCATACATGTATTCATTATATTTTCATCTTCTCCCTATAAGATATAAATAGTCTCAAGAAAGAAGTTAAAGCAAACACAAAGAAATCAATCTAACTAGTAAATACTGAGTTGACTTCAGCTAAGTTACTTAAGCACTCATGTTATCAATTGTTATCAATGGATTAAGCATACCCTTGCTTTTAATCTCTTCCTTTTTAAAGCAGCAAGATTTTCTGTCATTCAGAATTTCATATGTGTGTGGCACATATGTACGTATAAAAATATGTAAGTGTTGACGAACCTTAATTTTTTCACTCTCCTTCCTGACACTTCAGAGGCCATCATTTGAAGAGAGAAAACTCACAATGCTCTAGCATTTTCTTTATTTGTTTAAGAGGCTGTACTAACTCTTTATTACTGTTGATCAAAACATCACTTGAAGGAGCAGGTTTTCTGTAGCAGGTATGGAATTACAATTTTAGATACCAAACTACTAAGGCACTGGATATCTGACACCAATAAAGAGCATCTGTCCCTGTTGGGACCAACAAGCACAGCTCATATACCCCTGACTTCTGCGTAACCTTTGCTTCTGGTATTGAAACAGAGGGACACTAAATTTAAGTAAAAAGTATTACTGTTAGAAGACAAAAGAATATCCTGGACACATTAAAAGTCCTCTTCTACTCTGCTACAAATACACCATACATGCTTTCAGCCTCTGTCAGACTAGTGGCTCAACCAACACTTCACTACTTCATCAGTATCATCTGGGCTCCTTCAGGAACACAGTGAAAAAGAAAGGTCTCTAAAGCAACCAAGTTATGTTAAAAAAATTTCTTTTATTTTACCTCAAATATTCTCAACTTGGACATAATTTCCTCCAGTAGTTTAACATCTTTGGATATCTTGACCTTTAAGTTGTCCCAGTGCCCCTGTATATGCTTGAACTCTTGAGTATAGGTGTTTTTTATATCCGAAGAAGCATGTTTCTCCAAAGCCTTTGTTTCTTCAGCAAGTTTATCTATCTTGGGCTTCTGGTCTTCCAGTGTCTCACAAATTGTCTACAACACAAAAAAAAAAAAATAAAAAAATGTCTCCTTCCAGCATTAGCCATACAACAGGTACACACATAAAAGTGCAAGTATGTCAAAGGCTTCATTGTGCAGAGCACATATTCAGTGAAGAGTGACACTCCAATTACTGTAGTTATTCCAGCAGAGATGTTCAAACAAATTTTTAGATAGCAAAACCTTCAGCTGCTCTACTGCTGCAGCAGCAGAGATTACAGAGGGGACAGAAAAGCTTGTCCAGGTAGCTAAACAAGCCTGGGCACCTACACCTATGCTGTACAGTACTGGCACTGGAGCGAACAAAATAGAGGCCATGCTACATGACAATCACAGAAGAAACTGCAGTGTAAGTGTACTAGGACCTCAGTATTTTCATTCTATCCACAGGTGTTTGTTTTTTTAAAGAAAACAAAGCACACAAAACCAGACTGTGTTCTTCCAAGTTTTGTAAAGTAAAATACAATGTCTAGCTGCAAAGAAAGCCCTAGATATTAAAGTTCGGAAAACTACTTTTCTGACTGGAACACAGGGGGGACACAATCTGAATATATTCACTGCGTTATTGCTGATATAAAGAATCCCTTGATCTGAAAGACCTACAACTAAAGGTATAAGCTGTGAAAAATACTGCCCTTTCATTGAATTGATCATTTTTGTTATCCTGCTTCAAATTTGCTTAAGAGAAATTTGGAATGAACACATGAAAGGATTAATAATTTAATTAACTTAATTTTGGTAGCATATACATTTCATGTGTACATGTGGAATGTGTGCATATATATTTTTCCATATTTTTACTGAGGAAGAATTTTTTATACATTCATATTCTCACACTTACTTTCTAGTTATCCTGTTTCTTTCCCTGTAAAGTGTACTATTTACTCTAAGATGATAGGTGATGACGTAGAAATGAGACTTTGAAGAGGGATGTATATTTCAGCTTTCTGTCCAAGGGACCACAGACAGAGCAAATCCTGGCTCGGGTCTATGCCTGAAGCACTGACCAGTGCCTGCTACAGTGCAGAAGGAGCTAGACAATCCCGAATCCAATGCCATAAGCAGCTCAACATCTAGTTTGTTCCCAACTCCTGTCACACTCTTTAAAGCTCCTACACTAGCACAGTATGTCCTTTCAGGTTAATTAGTCTCAGAAGAAAAGGGAGAGGTGAAATTTGGGCAGAAGCAGGAAAAGACAAGCCTTGAAAGACTAAATGCCGTTGCAATTTGGGTAGCATATGGACCAGAAAATCTCTGGCAACTTTTAACAATACAGAAGCAATACTAAAGAGAAAACCAAATAATAGAAATTTATTTTCATCTGCTGGTTCCAAAAAAACAAGGCATTAAAATCTCTGCTTCTTGGACTTTTAAAAATGATCACTCTCTTCTGAATAGAAAAGGATATAATCAGACAGGACCTCTCCCCATCCAGCAACCAGAGCACAGAAGCTCCTCCAGCATCATCTACAGCCCTCTTATAAGACTACACAAGGAAAAATACATGCTCGCAAATTAAGCATGATTCCACAAAGTGGAAGATGATGAAGGTGGCAGGAAAATATTTGTTTATATTTATAGGGCATTTTTTTGGGGAAAAAAATAATAGAAAAATACTGGAGATGCACAAATCTCTCCCTGGAGAGAGCTCCATCCCTGCCCCAGTAACTGATACTTACAAAGCAACTGTCATCTATAGATGTAAGCCTTTATAGGCTCACAATAGGAAACAAAATATTCTTTTTACTGGACAGAGTTTGTGCATCAATTCTCTTTATGACTCAAAAGAATTGTTTTCCTTCGAAAGGCAATCTAGAGGCCAGAGAAGTACAGTTATTCATCCTGCTTGGATGTTTGGAGAGAAGTGGGATAGGTTTGTCAACCAGCTGACCCCTTAGAGACAGTTTAAGCACCCACGTCTGGGTGGGCTTTACCCAGTGCTTGGAGGGCAATGTTACAAGCCTGCACACCATGACCTCTGCAGTGGGGCAGAGTCAGGAGCCCACACTGCCACAAGGAGGGACGTGGCCTCTCCAGACAGCAAGTCCAAGAAGGCTGGCAACAGGCATGGCTGTGGTGCAGCTTAGGTATGGGTAGCTCCCAGGGAAGGGCCCCAACTCCTAGCTTTCCTCAAAACCACACTCAGAGGCAAAAGAGCAGACTTTAGACCAGGTCAGCAACCTGATGTAACCAAGCCTCTAAAAGGGGTATGCTCTTGGGGCCTTAACCTCTGTTTTGGGACTCCTAAGCAGAAGACATGCATGTACACTAGAGAGTGCCTGGGGATGCCACTAAGGTCATCTGAGGTCCACTTCCCCGGGATACGCAGTCCCAGCTTTCAGCCTTGTCTCCTGGCACAGGCAGCAACAGAAGCTGTGAAGTCTGCAGGCTCAGGGATACTCAGTCCTCAGCTGGACAGGTACCTCAGCAGCCCATGGTAACTCAGCTTTCAGCAAGCCATCTCCAGAACTGGCTTCCACACACCACTCTCTGACCAACAACCCTCTGAGAAACATTAGTTGCCCCACTGAAAACAAGGCAGGAGAACAAACAATGACTGCAGTTGAGTAAGCAATTTTCTCACTTCACTGCAAAGGTGAGAGTTACCTTGGCCTGCTGCAGGGCCTTCTCAACCTTACTGGGTTCTCCCAGTCCACTGGCAATGGACTGTTGCTTCCCCTCCAGCGCAATCAGCGTGTCCTTCAGCTGCTGTAGGGAATCCACATACTCCTGGCTCGGACGGCTTTCTGTCTCTGGTACCATGAAAAAGAGTAATGGAACAAAATGCAAGGTAAGGAAATCAACATGAGACCTAAATTATAGGAGATGTGAACATAATCAACCTCCAAGAGCTGGTGAAGGCAATGTTTTCCCTTTAAAAAAATATTAAATATATATATAACGTATTAATACGTATTTTAAAGAATAAAATAATAAATATATAATGACAACCTCCAAAAAATTTACAACTCTATCCCATTTTCAGAACTTTTTTAATACATCTAAGCACCTAAATCCCCCTAAATTGGGGTGGGTGGGGTGGTGTAATCAATAATATTTTGGCACTTCCCTAAACCCCCCAATTAAGTTTTTTCTTTTTTAAAAGTTTTAGACATATCTCCTATTTATCTGCAAAAACAGATATCTGCAAAAAGATACCTACTATATATCAAAACCAAAGTATATGTAATAGTCATATATCTCATAATAAGTTAAATATAAACACTATATTGAGTTACTATGTAAGTTAGTATCTAGAGATATATACACATGCATATATAAAATACATAGCAATAGCAGGTTTCAGCCTGTTGTCAGAACAGACACACTACCTAGGAAGAGTGAAATGGCAAAGCTTGGATGGAGTATCTGCTTGTAATCTTCAACTGCTTCTCCAAATTTGTTCAAAGTCAGCCCTGTGTGGAATACTAGGCAGGAGGCAGCACCTCACTCTGGCATTTCAGCATAAAAACAACAGATTTGGACAATTGCACCAAACTGCACCAGGGATTTGGCCTGTAAGACCTGTACTGTGCTATGTACATTCTCTGGCCTTGGATTTCTAAGCAATTTTGTTATTACCACAAGTGAAAATTAATCTAAAGCCTTGTTCTGACTCACCAGGTAGCTTTTAAACACCTTACTGTCAGAAAAGTCTTACCATATCTAAAAACGAGTCAACATTTTTAGAGAGAATCTGAGGTATCTAGGTTCCCTTTCTCAAAAATCCCAGAACAATTTAAAGGGGAAAAAAAAGAATTCAGTAAAAAGCATGTAGGTGCACTATCAATAAACTACAAACCCCAGAGGAGAGAATAGTTAAAATAGCCTCAAATCGACAAAAAATTGCATCACAGTTCCCATTAAAAAATGCCCATGGGTGGGGACTGAGTAGCACTCCATGAGGGAGTTTTCAGGCTCAAAGAAGAGCCATGAAAGGAACACGTTTCCTGTCAATCAAAGCCTGCCAAGTTCAAAAACGTGCAAGTGATACCATCAGTTTTTTCTACCAGTTATATGGCTCTGAAAGGCCTTTTAACTTGCAACAATTAAAACTATGCTGCTAATAAACAACTAAAACCCTGAACTGACATTTCTCTCCGTTCTTTAGCGATATAATTTCTCTGCAGGTTGTCCCATTCAAAACCACAGATAGATACAAATTGAACATATTACAATAGATCAAGTGCTTTTACCAAACAATAACTGGCTCAAGTATACTGATAACACCTCAAGTGATGTGTGGCATGAAAAAAGAAGCAGTATTTTTGTCACGTGTTGTATAATTATCAAAATATACAACACCAATAAAATTATTCAAAAGTACATGAACTCAAACCAGCTGTAACCATTCATCACAGTAAGAATGAAGGCATACCCTTGTAATTTGAACATGGCAGATAGACACATTATTCACAATTTTCTGCGTCGTCATAATTGAAGCATACAGGCCTGGTGCAACACACTATATAGATAGTCAAACAACTTAGTAATTGAGCCTATTTTTATTACACAGAATAGAGGGTTCATGCTTCTCCTTTTTGGGGCCACTAATACAACACTTTCTCAAATTTCTCAGAAACAAAACCTAGAGGAAAAAATCTTCTTTTAAGTCTGTGCTCTTGCTGTTTAGCTGTAATATACTACCAGAACTACGTATTTTGTGCACTACATTTAAAATCCTTTCAAAACCAGCATGACTTGTTTGATACCCATAATGAAATTTTAACACCACAAAAACCCAAGTAGAAACTACCTGAACAGCAAGCCAGATTCCAAATCACTTCAAAGATGAAATTTGCATCTTGAAATTTGCAGGAATTATGTATGACTAATGTGCTCAAAGCTATGAAAAAGAATAAATTTCACATGTGCACCCTAATCTTCCATTTTTTCATTTCTAGTATTATTTATTCCTGTAAGTACCAGAGAGACACAGATTTTCAAACTATATCATCCAACTTAAATATGTCTTGGTAATCCCTTAGATGAAACTTCAGGAATGTTGCATCCTTCCATAATCTCTTGTAACATCATGGATGCACAGAGAAGACCACAGAAATACATTTTCAGGTGAAAAAAATAATTTTGTCAGTTTGACCCAAACCTAGCAGAATCAATACAAAAACTCTACCAGAATCCAAGTGTTTTCAGTCAGCTCAAAACAAACAAAAAATCAGAACACAAGTTAGCAGAAGGCCTTACATTAAAAATATAAATATTTACCTTTTTTCAGCTGTTGGTGACGCTCCTCTAGTTTCTGACAAGTCAATTTGAAGTGATCAAGAAAACCATTCAAGTTCTCCTGAATGAAATTTGGAGATGTGGGCTGAGTGGTAAGTGCCTTGCAGGTGGCTTTCAGATGTTCCAGCCGTGGACTCAGGCTTACAAGATGAGTTAACTCCTGCTGTGAAAGATGAAAACCAAAACCCAAATTCACACTTGCCTTGTTAACAGAAAGATTTTAGTAAACTACTGCAGTACTACTCTTCCACATTACTAGGGCAACAACCTCAAAGTACTACTGAGACACAGGTATTAGAATCTTCCAGTCAAATCAGATGCCCTGCATGCCTTAGAAATTATCTTGCTCACTAGGCCAAGCTCCTCTGGGGCATCCTATGCTTCTGACAGCTTCCAACCAAAATTAACAAGTTTAACCAGACTTACCTGACATAAGTCTTTCAGGACTGCTGAGGACTGGGATGATGAAGAAGCATAATTTTTAAGCCAGTCATCCTTCTCAGTTAAAGTCTTCTCAAGCTCACTCATTTCCTTCGAATAGGCATTTATATCTTCCTGGTACTTTATCTTTCTGGCCACTTCTTCTAGATTTTGTACCACATCTTTCCACCCTGATAATATTTTCTCCATGACAGTTTTTATATCCACTGTAGGAAGTCCTTCTAAAAAGATTATATAAATTATTGCTATATTAACTGCATCACATTTTGATTAACAGGCATTTAACCTTTTCTCTCTTCAACTATAGGTGTGCATTCACCTTAATATGTAAAATGCTTTGATTCCAACTCCACTGTCTATAAATCTGTACTTATTACATAACAGCGTTTCAGCTTTCTATTTCCATGTTAGTAGTAAAAGAGTGAGATACTCCACTTCCACTTTGAGGAAAGACACATGGAGAGGATTTTTTTGCTGCACTACTTTAGCATAAGTGCAGGCAAATGCCCTGGTTAGGGCAGCTTCTACAAAGGCACTTGAAGACCCTGTTCCACAGATCCTCTCCATGCTTCACACACACATGCTTTGCACACCTACAACAGAGCAGCACAGCAGGTGCAGCCAACCACATGAGAGGGGCGCGCGCACAACAGCTGGTCATCACCACTATGGCATAACCTGTACACACCCCACAATAGAAATGGATGTATGCACACACATCAATACTGTGCATTATTCCAAACAGGTGTAGCCAAGCCTGTGTTTGGAATAGGGCTGTCATTCTGAGCTGAATAAAACATACCAGCAGACCCTAACAAAGTCAGGGGCTGTAGATCCCAACATTAAAAAAGCATGTAACTGTCATTGTTACTGAAATGGAAATAATTTCTTAAACTAATTCTTAAAAGACTGAAAATGAGCACATGTACATTAAAGAAAAATAATACTGCTTTTCTATAAGCTTTAATAAAAACAAAACACATAACTAACTAGTAGCAGTAACAATGATCAATGTCTCGGAAAAGTAAACAGAGGGAAAAGGAAGGAATATATTGCAATGCTTAATTAGAGATTACATATTTCAACATTAATTCCCAGCAACTCAACTGTCAAACTGAAAAACAGAAGAAGCTCCAAGTTGTTTACCTTTTCCCATTTGATCCAAAAGAATATGTCCACTTCGTTTCAGTTCATCTAACTTTTGGCTTTTTTCAACTCTTTCTTTTTCAATCACCTTTAAAATGAATCCCAAAAGAATAGTTGCAGCAAGGGTTATTTTTCTTGACTTCCCTCTTTCCCCCAGTAACATGTATTTTCCTACTACTACTACCCAAAACACATACACTTTTTTTGGATATAGCACCTTCTAAGATGCCTGTTAGTTCTGTTTGTTCAGAAAACAAATGCAAAGGGAATTGGCTCTCAAAAGTAGCAAGCAAGCAAGAGATGGTACAACAGCACCAGGAAAAAAAATATAGTTAAAAGGACTAACGATCCTGATTGTGAAATAAGATTTTGGGACACCAGCTGAAACAAGTCACATATAATCAAAAATTGTTATTCTTTATTGTGATGCAGTGGAGAAAAGTCCTTGTTTTTTTAACAGTCCCTTCACCTTAAGAGATTTCTATTGAGATTTCCAGTAGAAGGGAACGACCAACAACTGTTCCCTAGAAGTCCAAATAGCAAGAAGTATAGCACACTAGTCCTTCACTTACAAGCTCTAGTGCTTTATTCTCCTTCACTAAGTTACGGTGAGGAAAATTCTGTAAGACTACAAGTTCCACCCTCAAGTCATACATATTGATGAATATTCTTGTGTGGCTTAATAGGTAGAACACATCCAACAGAAGAAACATGACTTCCTTGGCCACAACTTCAATATCCTCTGTGACTACAACAAAATATCTCCAAACTAAAATCTTTTTGGAACTCAGGTCAAAGGTCATTACTCCAGTTCATACTTGCTACATTAAATTATGAAGTGTGCACTAATTTGCACAGCTGGGAAGAACAAACACTGTTCTATCCACTTATAGCCCAATCATTTAAAAACAGTGCTGTTCATGGGAACCTGGTGATCATCATGGAGTCTCTTTATAAAAGGCTATAAACATCCATAAAGATCAATAAATAAACTATTGGGAGGGTTGTTTTGGTTTTTATTTCCAACAGTATTGTAATTCCAAACATTCCTACTGGCACCACTTTGTACTGCAGCACTAAGGAGGAGTCTCCTTACAGATTTTTTTAAGTATTGTTTTCGATTTCAAAAACAATTTCAGGTCCTGCTAAAGCTCCAGTAAGCCTCCATTAACAAACCATGCTCATGGACCAAAAAAAGTCAAGAATACAGAAACAGAAGGAATAGAAGATAAAACAGCTACTTCACAGCTCCCGCAGGATTCTATAAAATTATGCGTTCCATCTTGCAGGTCAGCAATACTGTACACAACTTGTAACTCCCAGGTTTTCTTCAAAATTAATAGAGCAAACAACACGTCCAAACACTGTAACAACAGATCACTTTGGACCATAGGTAGCACAGTGTGTGAGGAGCATAACATGATTCATGGGATCTCTGAGCACTCCATTGGCTTATCTCTGCTAAATTATAAAAGCGCTGTCAATTAAGGTCATTTCCAACTGTGAAACATGAAAACAAAATATGCTACTTTAGTGTAAAAATAATAATCTTGAAGACATTTTTCAGAAATCCGAAGGAGACATCAGTAATATATGTTTTTAAAATGTCCTGTGGATTATGCAGCCAAACACCAGCAAAAAAACCGCATCCAGCTGGTCAGAGATTTCCATGTTCAGTTCTGAAACTAACTAAAGTACTTAATCCCCTCAAAGCATGTGGATCAGCCCACACCTCCAGCTGACAGTCAGCTTACACATGAAGTATAGTATTCATGGAAATACTCTATCTCCCCATTTTACCTTCAACTTTTCTTTCATGCTTGAAGTCTCTCTCATCTTCTTGTATTCTATGATGTCTGTGGCCTGAATGGCAGATTTTGATCTTGAAATCCAGTTCAAGAGCTCAGCACTTTCAGCATCAAACCTAGTTTTAAAGGTTAGACAGTGGTTTGGTTTTTTAGGGTTTGTTTTTTTTCCCCCCATTCAGTCACTCGGTCTTAATTAGCAGAAGCCTAAAAGTTCAGAACATGATTCCATTCTAAAACAGCAAAACTGCACACAAAATTCATGCTTCTCATATTACTACTCACGGTAAAGAGATCAGAGACATTTTCAAAAACCTACCACTGTAAAAGTATTAGCCTTTGGGAACAAACTAAGAATGCGTGGACCAATTTATTTCTTTTTTTTATACATAGCTTCATGAAAACTATAACTGTTTCTTTTAATATGCCACAAAAGAGTATTTTGAAAGTTATACACTAAACCTCAGGAACTAGACAAATAAGAATTACAGTTCTAGGTTTCATAGAAATCTGCACACTTTACTGTGAAGGAAAAGCTAGTAGCTTAAGCGTTCATGGCAGTGACAGCAGACAAACTTCTTTGCACACTTTTGCTAAAGATTAGTTGGTTTTGGCTACAGTGGGTATGTCTATACTAACATAACCGTCTTATGACTAAAACCTCTAAGCTACAACCTACCACCACCAAAATAAACCTCAATCAACTCTCCAATTAACTAATATTGTACAGAACTTGAGAGAACAACAGATACTATAGAGACAAGAAGTCAGGCTATATTACTATTATACTACTTTGCAATGTAAATCCTAACATGCAGTAACAGCATCCTAACAAAAGTAAAGTCACTGTCAGTCAACCAAAGTTTTCATGGGAAAACTGGCAAAATTCTACTTACTGGTGGATTTGGTTTCAACATAAGTAAATGGAATCACACAAAAGCATCAGAAAGTTTAAACTACTTATACTGACCCTTTCTTTAATACAGTTTGAAATCTAGGAAAATAGATGACAGATAAATCACTTCTGCTTTAAAAAATCTAACAGTTTCTACAGCTCTTGAGACACAAGACAGGTTGCCGCCTGCTTTACTGCTGTGGGACACTCAGATGCACACACTACACTCACCAGGGCTCAGAGGATCTGACCAGTGTCCTCAAGAGAGTTTGGGCAGGTTTCTCACCCCTTCAAACTTCCATTCCTCCTCCAGAAAAAGTGACGATAACTCTTATGCACTGTGCTAACACACATCACCTAGCATGACAGCTTCCTGTTCTTGATGCAGCCCTCCATCATCTCCCTAAATGACCTACCAGAGTTTTAAACCAGTGACACCTCACAGAAATGCTCATTTTCTCAGCCAAGCACAAAAAGCAAAATGTTAAGTATACAGCATTTACTTTCTTAATTTACCTTGAAACAATTCTTTAGTTTTAGGTATGCTCTTTAATGGAATTCAAAACAAGTTATTAAATATTGTCTAGCCTAGAGGAGAGAAGGCTTCAAGGAAACCTGACGGCAGCCTTCCAATACTGAAAGAAAATTGAGCAGGAACTCTCTCAGAAATTGCACTGATAGCAGAAAGAGTAAATGTTTTAAACTGAAAGACAATACATTTAGATAACATATAAGACAGAAATTCTTCAGCATGAGGGTGGCAAGATACTCAAACAGGCTGCCCAGAGAAGCAACGGATGCCACATCCCTGGAAGTGTTCCATGCCACATTGGATGGGACTTTGAGCAACCTGACCTCTGGAAGCTGTCCCTGCACATAGAAGGGGGGCTGGAATGAGCTATCTTTAAGGTCCCTTCCAGCCCAAACCACTCTGAGTCTTTACATGCAAATCAGCCAGCCACCCCAGAAATACTTGTTGAGAAGACATCATTAATATTATTCTTTTTACTAAATACCAGGGAGATAGAATAGGTTTCTGAGCCTTTTTTAATGCAGTTTCTCCCTTTTCTCTCATATGTTTTATGGAGCTTAGAAATAAATAGTAAATAATCAAAATACCTGACACTTTTACAATTAATTCTATCATTTATTAATTCTCCTGTACTTTCAATAAAGGAGCTGAGGTACAAAGGACTTAAGACCTGCTTCTAAGAGAAACAAAACACCCTCATTTCTCTTTCAAATAAATGGCTACAGCTTTTCTGTTACTCAGAAAATGAGGCTGTACATAATATTTCCTTCCCATTCACAGAATCATAGAATTGTTAAGGTTGGAAAGAATGTCTGGAGATGATCTAGTCAATCCCCAAATGCAACCTCCTCAAAACTGCAACTTAAGTATTTCTCACTTGCATAAAAGAATCAAGATGGAGTCTATGTAGTATGTAATGAGCAAGGGAAAATGGTAGTGATGTATACTTACTTTTTCTTTGCTTCACTGTCCCCTGGAATTTGCCTTTTCTTTGGGAGTGGTGGTGGGGGCAACTCCTGTCTGGACTTCTTAACCACTAGCTGTTCTTTCAAAGATGTTGTTTCTGTAGTAGTCTTCTGTGAAGCTTGTGACATTCCTATACTTCCTACAGCTTGAGTTACCTACACAAAGTAATTTTGGAAAAGGATTAAATCTGTAAAAAAAGCCGAATTGCTTTTTCTTACTTTCTTGTATTCAAGAAACCCATTCATTCACTCCTACAAATGACCACACCTTGTCGTCATGAAGCACCTTTATCACAGGCACACTCCAAAAAAAACCTTCATTATTCTCATTTTACAGATGGGAATCAAGCATCAAAACTCCAGTTCAACTAGAATTTCATGACAGTCCAACGGAACCAAAATGAACAAAATAAGTATTATATCTATTTTCTTTCATAATTTGTTCACAAAAAGAACCAAGGTACTTACAGTTTATTAATGTACAATTCTGTATTTTGTAGTCATACTCCATAAAACCAAAGCCTAGATCTCAAACAGCTGATACATTATGAATTGGATCTAAAAGGTCACCCAAATCAAGAGAAATCTTCTATCCTCTTTAACAGGTTATAAAGTAAGACCCACAGGAATCAACCTGTAGGTTCTAAGTATGTGCTTGATATTTAATGGGAGTGAAAGGATGAAGACATGATGTAGTATTCTCTAGTGCTTTGACTCAAACACAGGAACAAACTAAAGCCACATGGCTGAAATGAACCCCTACTCAGACTGCACAGCTCATTCACTATACACTAAATAGATCATGAATCAGTGCCATGGCTTTCACCATAACAACAATTAATATCGTATAAAAAGGCACACATGAGTAATAAAACTGTCAAATAAAATTTTTGCAGAAGTCAACGGGAGCTCTTTCTAAATAAAAAAATATTACCAAGCACTCAAAATACTAAAATAAACATTTAACAATCCAGCTTGCCTATCATGGTTATGTATCAAACAAACAACTACTCTGTTTTCAACAGATGAGAAATCATACTCACAGAGCATAAATGCTTGTATGACTCCCATTTACTTATCTATTCTGGGTTTGGGGTTTTGTCTTTGTTTTCTTTTAGTATCAGATTTAATCCTGTCCCATACCTCTTACAATGTTTAAAGGCATTTGCATTGACTGATAATACATGGCATGTTTTACTCATCGGAAAAATGAAGTTTAATCTGTGTGAGAAAGGAGTAATAGTACTAGTCAGGTTAACAACTTGGGCTTTTGAAGACCAAAAAATGCAGACAGTTTTGTCAGCAGGTAAAGTCAGCCCCACATGAAAAAGCACTCACCTACCTCTCTAGCCTGATGCCAAAAACTCTCCTGGGCAACTTTGCTGTCACAGTGTCAGTGAGGTTTCAATACATACAGTCATCTAAGAAGCTAAAGTGTCATAAAGCCCTGTTAAGTACCTGGTTGGAGTAATCCTCTAGCTTCTGAACCAAACTGTCCCACCTCTGAGTTAGTTCTTCTTGATCCTGATCAATTTTGCTGGATGCTCTGCCATTCCCAAGGACTTGGGCCACATCCTGACCTATTTCATTCAGCTGGTCTAGTGTTTGACGTTTCATACCCATGTCCTCTTTCAAAATCTGAAATTAAAAGAAAACATTAAAAGATGAAATCAAGATGACTCTACTAGCCCTTAGCTTTTAATTCCATGGCTGGGAGGCAAAGAGGTTTGAGGGGGTGGTAATGGGGAGAGAAAAACGTACTAGCTGAGCCAGATGAACAGTTTCCTTGTGTAAAAAATGCACTAACAGACACACTTTTTAAAGAGACCATCCTTGAAACGGCTCCTAGAGCCATCAGCAGTATCTTGAACAACCGTTATAAATTATTAATTCAGGTACAAGCTGCTCCCATGAAATAAAACACAAATCACATCACAAACCTACACTTGGGAAAACAGAACTGACTGGTGGCCTGAAATAAAATCTAAACCCTGTGAAAAATCTAAGATAGCTGTTACAAAATTTGGCACACCAACCTGGAACAACTGTGGAGTAAGTTGTACAGATTTTTTTAATTCAAGCAAAAGAATCTGGCGAGGAGAGAATGTCAGCCTGGCTTCCCAAGTGTCATGCATTCACAGCTCCTACTAGGGTCAAACTGGTAATTTACCACTCAGTCTGAGGTTTGACAGGATGGTGATACTCACAGCTAGTTTTCGAACATTCACACTCAGCTCAGTTTGATCCTTGAAGTTGCTTGTCTGGACCTTACTCAAAGCCTCTTCTTTCTCAGTTAGCCAAGCTTTCAACAAGCACTGCAGATCATAAGAAAAATAGCCCAAGAAAATACTAAGTTTGTCAAACAGCTATGGACAATTCCTTAACATCTTTGCATTCAAAGCACAGCTCTGCAGCCTTTATATTTAGGACTTTGAGTTGACTTTAACAAAAATAGTGGATAAAAGCGGCCAAAAATACCAGATTAGGGAACTAAGTAATACTTCTCAGCAAAACAATTTCAATAAAACCATTTCTCAAGATAACAGCACACCTTCTCTGAAGTTATTTATAGCATACATCGATCTACCATAAAGCTGATGTAGGACTTATAAATTATATTACAATTAATATAACTTAATATATTATTAATATATAACTTAATAAAACACTTTCTTTTGTTTTCCACCCTTCTTCCTCTGTAACTCAAATGGAGCCACTACAAAAGCCTTCTCACAGAGGCTACACCACTGGCAATTCAAAATTCTTTTAGTCCAGGCAGTTGATCAAAGAGTCAGATTAGTCATCTCCCTGTTTATGCTACCTACTTTCAATTGCAAAATCATTTCAGCAAATACTATTCCATTAACTACTGATATCTGGAGTGGTCTGCTCTGATTAGTTCTAACTCGGGAGTCTTGAACTTTTCCAGTTTTCTTCTATGAAACCTGTCCTGGGTCTTGCTTTGCTTCAGTCACATAGCATTCCTATGGTTACACCAGCAACAACTAGCATCAACTACTAGGAAAGATTTTATATAGAATAGGTTACATTGCACATGCTGCTGGTGTACAGTGATTTCCACAGACTAGAATGCTCAGCTCTCTATCAGGTTCAGTTGCATAGCCACTGGTGCACTGCTGTTCTTCTCTGTTTAAAAATAAATCATACAGCAAACAACAACACATTTTAAAACAGCCACTAGGCTCCTTAGTCTAGCTGTATATTTTTGTCATTGTCTCAGAACTTCCTACAGGAACTTTTGGGCCAAAGAGTTAAGGCAGTTTTCATTTCCAATGTAAAACAATATGCAAAATGAACAGTCAGAAAATAGGATGGTGGTAGAAATGCCATAAGGTTATAATTTTGTTTGTCACAGCACCACATATAATCTGGAAAAATCATGCTGGCACCCCAGCCAACACATTTTGTGCACAAGAGGAGCTTAAAAACCCTTCAATGCATTCAGTTAATTTCTGCTAAATCAAAGATAACTCTCCCTGGAAAACTGAAACATAATTATCCAAGTGTTAAGAAGTATCTGGCATCTGGCACTGATTGAGGAATCTGTTTCCTTAGTGGCAAGAGCTGTGGTTTCCAAAAGCTTTCTAGGCATCCACAACAAGGCTGATGCATCACTGTTGCTCATCTATGCACTTGGTTGGCCAAAATGGAAAACGCTAGTACCTAAATGTCTTAGCTACTTTTGTGTTTGAAAAAGTGTTTGTATTCAGTTTTTAAGTAGTTTTAAACTGTAACTTTTGTAAATCATTTGATCATTCTTGAGGATAGAGAGCTGTAATTCAAACCTGCAAGTAATAAATTCCTTGTTCAGTTGAACAATGAATGCAAACATAGGCTGATCTAAACCAACTAAACCAAACTTATTTCCCCATTATTTGCTATCTGACATTTTACATTAAATACATTGATTATTTCACTTTTATAGAGCATCATAACTACATACAAATTAAAAAAGAGCTGACTGCAAAAGCAATTCCAACAGAAGATGACACTTCTAACAGTACTTTTATAGTTAATGAGTGCTCACTTTTCTCCAGACAAATAAGAGTGTAAGTGGATAGAAACATGTTCACACAGAATCAAAATCAGGAGTATTTGAAGTCCATACTTGGACATCCTTATTTCTCAACTCAGAGATTTACCGTGCCCAAGAGGTGACAAAGTAATATTTCAAAGAAATATACATAAATACATACTTGGCATGGGATAAACCAGAATTTTAACCTTGGATCTCTATTAAAAATTTGGTCACATGAGCTACAAATTCAGCTTTTTTGAGGGGGGGTTCAGTTTTTGCACCAGCAGTATTTAATATATACGTAAAATATGCAATATCAAAACAAGAGAATATTCACAATGCCATCTTCTTGACAATTCAGCTGTTCACCTGATCAAATGTTTCATGTTACTAATTTTGAAAATTGTTATCTCTTGATTAGCTGATTGCACAATTGTGTACATGTATCCATGTTGGAAAGCACATATGTCTCAATTAAGAAAATTTCTGTAATTACGAAACTACCAGCTACTTAGAGAGTTCACTGACATTTTGCTATCATGGATATCCACAATTCTTGGCCATTTCGCAAGATTCCTTATAAAATAATTTCCAAGGTTTTATAAACTAACTTTCTTACAACTTGGGAAAATATGTCTCTTGCACTTCAGAGCTACTCTAATCCTAAAAAACATCAGGAACCCAAACAATAACAAAACCTAGTTTTTCAAGGCTTTCGTGTCCAAGAGTTGGTCAGCTATAGTCAGGGGCTTGGTTGTTTACTTTACTTTAGTTAGTTGGTTTTTCCTTTGCACAAATCAACTAGTCACCCTGAATAACTTAACAGCTACTAACCTGTTCTTCCAGCAGCTCCTGCCATAGAAGCTGAATCTCTTGCAGCTTGACCCGTCGATCCTCAGTCCAACGACAAACTGCTGTCCAACGCTCACCAAGTCTCTACAAAAGCAGGAAACACTCATGAATGATCACAAACCTCACAAAGACACTCCAAACCCAGACATTGAAAACTGCACTTTTTACTTCACATTAACCTCTTTCTACATCTATCTCCTTGTCAGTTATTGCTACTGCTGTATTATAGAGAACTGGAGGTAAATACTTTCCAAAACATTCATCTATGGCCTTATTTCTGCTCATGCTGAAGTCAGTGAGCTAATTGATTAACTTACAAATGAGCAAACGAAGTAGCATGAATTCTGTTGGAATAAATTCTGTCTCACACTCACCGTACTTCAGGTTACACTCCTAACTTCTGACAAAAACAGGAAAACACTCCACATGATAATACCCCACATGATATTCTCTAAATAAATTGAGTTCATGTCTTTAAATATTTTTACTATCAGATTTTAACTTTCTAATAAAAGTTACTTATATGAAATAAGAGTTGTAGCATGCATCATATCTTCTGATTTTATGAAAATACTGAAAGGATACAATACAAAAGTGCCTAAATCACTGGGAATGCAAACAGCTTGACTTATCGGGAATTGAGTGTGAAAGTCACCAAAGCACTTGCAGGTTTTAGCTTGAGCTAATTTAACAGTTAAGTTAATATTATTTCTAAAAAAAAAAAAAAATTAAATTACTTTCTAGGATAAATTGTCTTTAAACACAAAAACATTGATTAACAATTACATGCAAAGGTTTTAAGCGCCTGTTACTACAGTTATGAAAAGGGGGCTCTAACATTTTACCTGCAATTGTTCCTCCAGAATAGCTGTTGCACTTTCACCACTGCTTTCATCCACAATGACAACCATGTGTGTTAGGGAGTTTACCTTCACCTGTTCTGCTTCTAGGTCACTCTGCAGGCTCTACAAGAACAAATCATACATTACTAACTTTGAATATATCTGCTATTCTGCTGTTTTGGCCACAGTGACTATGACAACTGCTGTGGCAAAGGAAGTACTTCAGATTCAACAGCTAAGCACAGATTTTACCAGTGGGAATCACTGCACAAAAATGTAAGCAAAAGGCTGCTAGAAATGAACTCAAAATTGCCGTGTTGAAGTATTGGAAAACGAGAGTGCTTTAAACTGTATGTACCATACTTGACCAGGAGAATCAGATGACAACTGCACTGACTTCCTACGTATCTAATGTTATAAGTAAGAGAGCTGAAGTATTTCTATACAAAAGCTGTTATTGTTAATAAATATCATAGGGAATGTCAAACAGGGAAAAATTGCTAAGAACATTCATCTTTTATGAGAATTATATTGCCAGCTCTTAAGTATCAACAGTGGAATAATTGATCATGATGTTCAAGGACAGTAGTCCAAAACTGCAGAAAATATGCAGTTCTGATTAGTTTAAAACAATGTCTAGATTTAAACATTCACACAACTTCTAGAAGAACAGATTCCATGGTTAAAACCTACCTCTAAAATATCTCTTCAAGATCAATACAACTTTATAGTACTATAAATGTCACTTTTCATTCCAGCATATCCCAAGCTCCTCTATGAATAACACACCTCAAACCCCCCAGACTTAGAAGACAAAGGAAAGGATGCAAATGTGGGACAGGAAACTACACAGACCAAAAATAGTCCACTGTTCTTGTTCTGTGAGGTATGTCCCATGCTGGGGAGGTCAAACCACACCACTAAGCATGAAAACTAAAGAAGCAACCATGACAAGTCTCAAAAGGACATATTTCTCCTTCACAAAAACCACTGCAGAATAAAAAGGCTGGACTTAGATCCAAAAATTCAATTAAGAGGCAATCCACTTCCAAAATATTGTGCACGTTGGAGAGTACTGTCTTTTTACCCCATTAGGATACAACCCCTGTAAAAGCAGGGACTGAAAACAGTGACCTGAAAAAGATCCAGAAGAGCCTTCAACTCCCACAGTATTTTAATCGGCAAATTTCAAGCATGCTTTACCAATGTCTGCCAGTCATTAAGGGCAAGTTTGTCCACAGTACATTTCATACTGTTCCTCACACCAACAGTTTATCAAGAGAAATCTTTTTCTCTGCAAAAAGTAAGGGTAACTGTTTTCCCTACAGTTTTCACTTCCTTCATGAAGCAAATATAATAGTTCTTGCTAGTCAGCAGCACTTGAGCCTTCAGGTAAAACTTCCAATTCCTTTCTACCTAATTCATTATCCTTTTCCAAACACAAAATGCAGCCGTATGATTTCTGACACAATCAAGTTTCCTAGCTAAGGAACCCACCAGTGTATGCATCTTTCAAATACTTTTCCCAGAGATATTATATAACAGACAAAAAGATTTACCTTATGTTCTTCCAGCTGTTTTTGAAGGGACTCCAAATCTTCTGCTAAAAGCTGAGATTCCATTTTCTGAATGCGTTCCTCTGTGACTGTCAGCCAGTCAGACAGCTGCTGCAACTGCTGCTTCTGAAGCTCCATCAGCATGTCATGTAGGCTGCAGGGGGAAGCACAGACTGAATTATTTCAGAAACAGCTTTCCCAGAAAAGAAACTAAATTCTAGTTCATATAGGAATGAAGCAAGGCCATTCATAAAACAGTTACCTAGCATCAAGTAAATTTTTTACTATTAAGTTGAGGAATGAAATTAAATACTTTTGTTTCCTTCCTCTTTCTCAATAAAAACATTCATGATTTATGCAATTTGTATCAGGGATTGTTTCTTCTGTCAGGGATTTACTGCTAATAAAGCCTCTGCTGAAAGTCACAACAAAATGCAGTTCTCCCTTGATGTACAGCTCTAACCTTGGTAACCCACATGTGGGAAAAAAGACTTCCAACTGATTTTTAGCTGAGTAAATACTTGTAGCTATCTACAGCCACTCTATGTTTTATTGGGAAACTTAAATTTGTTTTTAATTTTCTTTCAGTAGTTTATGTATCTACTGCATTTAAATACCATATATTTAGTCTGTCACATCTACATAACATGTCACAAAACACTTTACATAATAACAAAAAAAACCAACCCAACACTCAACCGGTTAGAGTCCTTCCTTTTGTTTCACCTTGGAAAGTATGAAGGTGGATTTCATATCAAAAAATAAAGTGATAATGTCTTAAAAATGGACGCAAACCAACTTCTCCAAGATGCAGCAAGCATCAGAGGTTGTGTGCCACGACTCACCGGGACTGCCTGTCCATGCTTTCTACCCTGAGTTCTTCCCAGCGGGAGTTCAGCAGCAGCATTTGCTCCTGGATCTCAAACTCCTCTTCAGGTGACAGATTTCCCTGGGCCACCAGTTGGTTTCCAGCCTGCAGAACATTGCCAACACTGCTCTGGTGTGCAGTCAATTCCATCATAAAACCCTGGAAATAGTACAAGCAGACACATCACCATGGGGTCCTACAGGAGCTCATGAATTCGTAAATATCATAAAAAATGTTTGAAACAGTGCTGCAGAATGAGCTGGCACTATCAAACACACAAATAAGGCAGACCTGTTCCTTTCTTTGACAAAAGATTTTCCATGAGCTACAAAAACTCTGGAACCAGTAAAGCAGATTTAATTGAGGGGGAAAAACCTAACCACCTCAGAGAAAGATTTGGTTAGAATTCTTGAAACAAAATCCCCAAGAATATGAAACAAACTTACCTATGACCAACAGAACATAAAAAGATCTGAAATGTACTGTAGGAAAGTAATCAGAACCCTATGAGTTAGTAACACTAAAAAACTCATAGTTAATAAAAATCTGGAACATCCTTTGGTTCATGGCTTTAAAACTATAGCCCAAGGTTATAAATTCCTTATATTGATCAGCACTAAGACTCTATATGCCATTGTATACAGTAAACTGACACAGGAAAAAAAACTAAAATATCTAACAAAACACTTTAAATTTGTTCAGATGTAGAACAGAGTCAAAACAAAATTTGGAAACAAGAATAATTCGGAAGCATCAACACAAATTTTTGAAACAAGCTATCCTAGTCATCACAGGGAGACCACTGAATTAAATTGACATGATTATCAATTTCAACATTGCCTTCATTTAACAGCAAGTGACATAAGGCTGACCAGGCTTTTTAGTATTGGCAGCAGGGAAGCATGACTCAGTTTGGATCAGACTGCCTTTGTATTATACACATCAGTAAGCCACCAAAAGCTGCTTTAAAAAAATACATTAAAGTTTCAAAGCACGTTCCACTCAAAGTTCTTCTAAAAGGATCAATTTCACCTTCAAACAGCTATTATTTGTAAAAAAAAAAAAAAAAGGCCAGCAAACAAACAAAAAACAACCACACAAGGACCACACCCAGAGGTGCCTTTCATTTAGAAAAAGACAAATAAAAGAAACAGAATAGAAGTTCTTGAATAAGGACTAGGAAATGGAAGTTCTGCATTTTACATATGCACACAGAAAAAAGAAATCAACCTACAACAAAAGAATTTTCAAAAGAAGCTTACTTCATGGGTGGAAAACTGTTCTTTTACTTCCTCAACATCACCAGATATTTCCTCCTGTTCCCGAAATGCATCCTCAGCTGACAGCAACCACGTAAGAACTTCCTCCAGAGCAACTTGGTAGCTATCCAGGTCCATATCCACCTCTGTTACTGTGCTAGGAGTCTCCGCTCTAGAACTGTCCTGGTCCTCTTCAAGTGCTACAGTCTAGGCAGCCAAGAGAAAAGGAATGTCTTAGAATTGCACAGAAGATACCTTCCCAAATGATATTAAAACCGGAACGACTTTTAATCTTTCATAACATGTTAAAAAAGATACATTTTAATGAAAGACGTCATAGTCACTACTAATGAACTTTCATTTTTAAAATATTTCATTTTTAAAACAAAGAACCTGGATAGAATAGACAACTTCAATCTCACTCTTTTAACAGTCTCACAACTAAACAAGAAGCATAACACAATGGAACTTTATATCTCAACACAGGATTTTATACATGAATCAGAAAATAAAAAGACAGAAAAGACTATAGTTAATAACATAGATATTATGATTTTAAATATTTTTCCAGTTGCGTTGTCCAAGACAGAAGGCATGTTCCAGAGATAACTGACAAACAAGAAGGCCAGCTAAAATTACAACTTAAGAAATGATAGGCTGATTTTGATAAACACACCTGCTGCATGTTGAACTCTCCATCCTCACATTCCTGCTTGTATCTCCTTGGGAGGGTTTCTACCTCTCGAATGTCTTCCATTGTGACTTGCTTAGGAAGGACCTCAAACAGAGAGGTTAAATACATAATAATAGACTTTTTGTCTGGAAGCTGTACAGCAACATCTGCATCAAAAGATAAAATATGGAGAAACAAATGAAGCCGTTTTTCTAAATCATTACTTAGAACACAGGTAAGACTTCACATATTGTGCAAACCACAGGCCAAGTAGCCTTTAGTAAGCTTTTAACTTAAAGACCAGGTTTGACATACGTTCAGAGTATTTCCTACGTTTGGAAGTGAATTCCCATTAAAAGGGCCAGACATCAAGTTACTAAGATATAAAAACTATTAGAAGGAAACTGTTCTGAAGCATCTCCAAGCAAAGGTGCAGTTCAGGGACAGTATCCCTAAAAACAAACATTTCCATTTGGGCTCTAACCCCACTCCCATTATTGGTGAGTTAATTTCCTTATTTTTCATATTGAAAAGAATTTCACTAACTCAGGTTAACTTATCTCTTGTGTTATAAGCAGTACTCATCCAATTAATACCTTTCTTTTTCATAAGAAGGTGGTGCTTGAATCCATAAAGTTTGAGAGCTTGTTTATAGAATATATTTTTAGAGGCTCACTTCAAAGCAGAGCAACAGCTCTGCTTTTAAAATGTAGCTGTAAAATTTTCCTGGTAAGCACTCCCACACAGTATGTATTCAAAGCATTGGCAGCTGTTGCTACTCAGTGTATATATAAAGAATAATAGATCATGAGCTCTTAAACTGTCCCATTCTACATCATACTCTGCTGCAGCTGAAAAACACACATCCTCTCAGTACAACTCCTACCTAAAATGAAAAAGTCAGGGTACCAACTTCAGCTTCCTCATATCTGCTTCAGATTCCTCTCACAGTTTCTGAATGACAAGTCAACTCAAACCTTAACATTCTAAACACCAAAGCACAAGCAGGCACAGACATACCCTCACCCTACAAAAGACATTATTTTAAACCTAAATAAAAACTAAATAGCACTGCACAAAACTGATGGAATTTTTATTCATAGGTGATATTAACAGAAGAAGTTTCTTTCAAGAGAGCTCAAAAAAGCTTCTTGTCAATTCAGACAACTATAGCCCACCTTCAGGATCCAACAGTTTCTCAATTCCTAAGTGGTTCTTGGCTATGTTGAAAGCATTTTCCAGTCTTTCAACTGGGGACATCTTTATAACTTTATCCCAGCTGAATAGCTCAGGTCTAAAAGTAAAAACAAACCCAGGATGAAAGTAAATTTTTTTCAGAAAAAAAAACAACTTCTGTAACATGCAGAATATCAAGTTATGAATATGACAATCTACCCAAGTAAGATAAACATACACATTTGTACAAAATACCAATGTAAGTGCATATACACAAATGTATAAATACAAATATATACCTTTTTTGTGATAAACCAATTAACTGACCACACATCCACAGCAACATCCAACTTTCAGTCTATGTATTCTAAACATATAGTCATTGACTGCAACAGGGGACCAAATACTACTAACAAGAAGACATAAACTTTGTTTAAAATTTACCCCAGAACCAGTTTTCTTGAACTGTTTCTTTCACAGCATTACTCTTACTACACATTTTCTGAAAAAACCACTCTTAGGAAATCACGCTGTTCCTGGAAAGTATGATTCCAAAATTGCAGTGTGACCACCCCAGACCACCACAGCCAGGAACAACAGCGGTCTCCATCCCACTAGCTCACCCTTCCACACAGCCTTTTCTCCCCAGTAATGAAAAACAGCCTACAAAAAAAGCACCCCAGCCCAAGCGCTCGTAAGTCACAATGCAAATCAGACCAAGAAGCTGATGTGCATTGTCAGCAACCTTCATTTAAGATGAGTGTTAACCCAACAACGTCTCCAGTCCAGCTGTGAACTCAAAACACATTGACAAGCCTGAAGGAGAAACAGCAGAGCACAGAGCAGGAAGCAGGGTGAGCAAACAGGGCCCAGCTGTTAAGCTACAGAGCCATTAAAATACCTTCCATTCTCCTCCATAGAGGCTCTTTGTCAAAACACTGCTATTGATTCTGTATTTTATAGAACTTAGGGAGGAAGAGATGGACTTGCCTTTAATTCTTTTAATATTTGATTTGGTTGAAAATTGACCTAAGAGTATCCTCTATTATCTTTTGAGTCATTACATTTGTCAAACAGGAAGGCTATAAGCCCGCAGGCTCTGAGAAGCAAGGATAACCACACAGATTCATGTAAAGCTTCAGCAGAGACTCTCTCTTCAAAAAACACTTTGCAATCAACATATTGCATATGCAGTACCTGCACACTGCCATGATAACACAAGTTTTAATAAATTGCAATCCAGGTATTCACCTATGAATGAGAAAATTGAACCAAAGAGTAGAATTCTGTTCAAAGATGAACTAAGCCAATAGCAGGAAATGAAAAAAGACCAGCACAAGAAAATGTTATCAAAGTTACGTAAGGTAACATGTCACTTTAAGTGCTGCAGGTGTTACAAAGTTACTAGATATCATAGCCAGGAGGTATCACTGTTAACAATTATTCATAGATACAAAAATGAGCACATTCAGAGATTTTAGGAAGCCACAGGAAAGCATAGTTACTCAGCCAAAGCTTTCAGCACGGCCTTCTGCTACTTAACAATGTTCTGAAAAGGACAGACTTCAGATCCTGCAGAGCCCAAGCACACAGTCACAAGAAACAAGGACAACAAACAGCTTGTAACCAATTTTGCAGCCTCCCTCCTGCTTCCCCTCAGGTCACCCAGGTCTCATTTGTGTCTAAAGCTGGCACACTCTCCACCACAAAGCTTCACAGGTTCAGCAGCAGAGAAAAGCTACTATAGGCAATTTGGCAGCAGGAAAACCACCACTACAGCTCACCCCATCCAGAGAAGGGACCTGGAGATATTTGCAATCAATTCTAGTAAGACTTTTTTACGAGTATTGCTATGCTTTTGCATAACAGTCCTTCCAAAATTTCAGCAGCCCTCAGTGTGGTGCAGGCCCTCCTTATACACTCATGCAGGCTGAACACAAGCCAGCAGTGGTTCCCAGGGCACACAGGTATCTCAGGGCAGACATCCTGAAGTCAGCAAGCCTTTGACAGTTAACACAGGCCAAATGGGCACTTAAGAGCAGAGAACAGCAGGCTCCAATTGAACATACGATTTGGAAACACTTTGCATCTGCTGGGTATATAAGTTTTGGGTGTTTGTAAAGCATTTGCTGTGCCAGATATGTAGTGGCCAGGAGGTCTGGTTAAATTCTAGAAATTATTTGTGACAGTTTGAGAGGTGCTGGGATCTCTGAGGGGGGGTCGTCAAAGGGGGCCTCGGGTCCTGCAAGGGGGTCCTCGGACTTTTTGGGGGGGAGAAGGGAGTGTAAGAAGAGCTCACTCATCTGTCCATAAAATTCTGTTTTTCCCTTAAGGAACACCTCCTGGTCCCACTTGCTCTCCACGTGGGGGGAGGACAGGGGGGGCTGCTTTCGGCAGGCTGCTCCTCCGCCCCCCACTGTTCCCAGGGTAGCCCTTGCTCCAACCCGCTCTCCTTGGAACCAGGGGAGGGGGAAGCGGGGGCTGCTTCCCCTGTGCCCTGCTGTTCCCCAGGGCTGGGCTGGGGATGGCGGCAGCCACGGTGCCCATCCCCACGCGATGGGGAGGTGGCAGTGCTGCTCCGCAGCCGCCGGCACGCCGCCCCGGGACCATCCCTCCCTGTGCGGTGTGCGTGGTCCCCTGACCCCGGGGCGGGCGGCGGTGGGGCAGCATGCAGCATGCGTGGTTTTTCCACAGTCCCGGGCACAGGCGGCAGCCCCACCGCCAGCCACAGCCAGGAACATGAGCATGGCGGCTGCTTGTAGACACTGGCGGGGGGGGGG
>VXBA01000797.1:163311-243084 GCA_013399895.1 Serilophus lunatus | reverse complement strand
GCACGCCGCCCCGGGACCATCCCTCCCTGTGCGGTGTGCGTGGTCCCCTGACCCCGGGGCGGGCGGCGGTGGGGCAGCATGCAGCATGCGTGGTTTTTCCACAGTCCCGGGCACAGGCGGCAGCCCCACCGCCAGCCACAGCCAGGAACATGAGCATGGCGGCTGCTTGTAGACACTGACGGGGGGCCAGCGCTGGCACCGTACTGGTGCCGGGCTGTCCCCAAAATGCCGCAGCTGTGAAAAAGATGGCACTCGGGCCCTGAGCGCATGGGTTTTCGGCGGGAAAACACCGGAAAACAAAGGCGGGGCTCGGACCCACTGAGCAATGGAGAGACAGTTTGGCCCAGAAGAAGGCAGCGAGATCCACGCGAGAACTAGAGGGCTTAAAAAGCCAAGGATAACAGCCCTCCCNTTGTCCCTTTTTTTTTTCCCCTTTTGTGTTTTCTGCTTGTCAAGTGTTTCTCTGTGTAATTCTGGGGTCCCTATGGGTTATCCCTTCTTCCCTATTTTAAGCCCCCTGTAAAAAATGTTCACTTGCTGCTAATTTTGTTCAGTTTTCATCATCTTTATTGCACACCCTGAGACGATATAAGTGGTTCAAACCACCACATTATTATACCATTACCATACTAAAATGGTTATTTATGGTTAAGAACAGTCAGATCTTGCAAAGTAATGAGCTGACTTCATTTAAGGTACACTGGGTAAGAACTAGATTGCCCAAGATCTTAAAGAATTTTTAATAAAAAAACTAAAAAAGGTATGCAAGTTTCATAAGAGTCTGTAACAATTATTTTTTTAAACTACCAGAGTTAACCAAAAATCAGAAAGAACAGAAAAGATCTCTGCCAAGAAGCTTTAACAGTATTCCTTATAAAGTATAATGAACAAAATAATGAGTACTCTACAGATACCTGAAGCATTCTATAACCTTTTGATTCTTCTGCCCAACAGTTCTCCTGAAAGAAGTGCATACATTGTTTTTCATGCAAGATATATCAAAAAACACCATGAAAGCTACAGTCTCTTATTCCTTTGTTTTGAAGGTTCTGTATCTTATTGAAAGGATATGGCAAACTTCAACTGAAGAAATGTTTCCCTTTGCAGAGGGCATGCAGAGGGAAGCAAGCAGAGGTGAAGGAGATGGTCAACTTCCCTAACATCCCCCAGTGAGACCCTTTCAATATACTTGCTGCATAATGCATACTAAGTGAGATGGAGGAGTGTTTCACTCCTGCCTTGGCTCTGGCAATATCCCACCACTGCTACTGTTACCACAACAAAAGACAAACAAACAACTGGACAAAGAATCACTTAAACAGGCTAGAAGGTGTCAAATGTTCAAGCATAGAGACATAAGGAAAAAGTTGTTCACTTCACTTGGTCTAAGAGAAGCTGTTTGCTACTTACTTGTGTCTATGGATGACAGCATTAAAGGCGAGTCCATCAGCCCAACTTGTGGTGAAGTTCAAAACGTTGACCTGACTGTAAGGTCTCGTGGACTGCCGGACCCAGCTTAGCAGTATCTTCTCACTGTTGGTCTGCTGCAAATCTGACATGATGTTCTTCATGACATCCTTCACCTGCAAGACAGCAACTACACTTTACAGACACATGCTTCATGTTTCCTGCTTACAAAACAAAATTATTTCACAAAGCGTGAAAAAGTCTTCCCCATGAAAAAATCAAATTCCAATTCCTCATGCAGAACTTCAAAACAAGAGTCTTCAGGTCATCTTTGCACTCTACTGATTACAAGAACCAATAATGCTTCATGTAATAATGACATCTGCCAAAGCCCCTCCAAGTGAATTAATGATCTTCCCACATACCTGAGTAAACCAGGAGCAATTCCATCTATGAGATTAACAAACCCACAGAGCATCATGCCAGACATAAGTCAAACACAGCTATCTAAGTAGTAAAAAACTACCTACCTCAATTCCTTGAGGAAGAAGTATAAATACAATGCTTCAGCCTGAAAAACCTCTCTGTAATTAACTCCAGTAGGAACTAAACTGAGAGGCTGGGTACAACTGAGCACATATGAGAATACGTATCATGGGAGGCAGCCAACAGACTCAGAGCAGAAACCAAATACTGGCCTGCCTTTATTTACCAGCCAAAAATAGAAGCAGCATTTTCTGCCACCAAAACCCTGGGAGGGTTTATGAAAATTCAAGATCAATGGATATTACTCCTGGAAAGAAGATCTCACAGTAGCCTCTTACCTGCCAGTGCAAGATAATGCTCCACAGCAGCCCCAGCGTCAGCTTGTGATTTCCATCAACGATGTCAGTTCCTCCAATATTCACCAACTCCACCTGGAGAGGTTGGATCAACTCTATATTAAACACTGTTATCACAGCTTCAAGTCACAACCCCCACCCCACATCCCTGGCTGTCCTGTCCTGTATTATTGAGTGCTCTAAAATAAAACATATTTAGAAAGAGAAAAACAGAGTTAACAGAGAACTGTCCATCTGAATTTGTCAAGACAGCTGATAAAACATGACAAAAAATTACAAAGAAGTTACTCTATTGGAAGAGTTTTATTCTCTCATATAATATACAGATGTATATCATACAGATAAGTAATAGAAATGCAAGCATGAAGGATCTGACAGGAAAATAAAAGTTAAGCAAGTCTGCTCCTAGACAAACTCAAGAGATATCGTAGAACCATGATAATTCTGTTAATGAATAGACTTGTCCTTTGCATGAACAGCATCCAAATGAGACAAATTTATACAAAGAGACCAAAACATCAAGGAACAAAAATTTTCAAATTTCCTACACGCATAGGACCTGGCATTGACATGGAAATGGTCTGAGACTATTAAAAAGAGACACAAGGAAATCACTTTAGTAAGCAAGAGGACAAGACAGGCAACCTGCTTCTGCATCAAGTATTCAGCCCACAGAGCACATGACAAAACTTAGAGCACATAACCAGATATTACTTGGTGCTACTTTAGAGCTTGAAGTAAATTAGGGCATCAAGCTCCCATTCAGATAATGCAGAGAAAGTGGCATTAACTCTGAACTACCCTGCCCTGCATATATATATATGAGTCACCACCATTTCTACAGAAACTGGGCTAGGAACAGCTGCCTACAGCAAATGAAGCAAGAATTTCCCTGGGTCTATGTACACACACAGCAGATGCTGCAATACACTCCCAACGCAGGGCAAATGCTGGACTTCTTTCTTGTAAACAACCTGAGCCAGGAGCATTCTCCAGCTCCAAGAGGAAGTTGCACAACTGCATTTCATGTGAATGGAGAAGCTTTTTAATTTCTTTCTCACTCCTGCTCCGAAACAGCTTTAGCCACAGTGCCTACCAGAAACAACTCTCAACTTATAATAACTTAAGAACTGTATCTTGGCATTGCTTTAGAGCAGAACTGGTCACAGAGACTAAACCTGCACCAAGGAGCTGGCTAGCAGTTAAACAATGTAGGCAATGACAGGACAGTCAGGGAAGCCATGCTCTGACTCTCAGTGGATGTGGCCTAAAATGACAGAATAAGCAAGAACAAAGTTACATTTTGCTTTAGATGATACTGTGATATATAAAGATATAATGCTGATATATTAGAATGAATATCTTCAATCCTGAAAAAGGTTCTTGCAACCTCATTGCTTTCAGATACCATCTTGGCAATTTTCAGTTCCTTATAGGTGTCTCTCTTAGGAGAATCAAATCAAAACTGTTTTGCAAGATTAACATGGAACCACAGATTATGCTTTAAAATACTGCAAAAGCTTATGGACTTGTTAATTTTCTTCTCCCGATTTTTAAAGCAGCTAAAACAGAAAATTACAGCAATATTCCTTGCAAATACTGGGCATATATTTTAAGATAAACATGGAGTAGGTAAGAACAGGCCAAAAGAATTATCAGTGCAGATCATTAAAAACTAAAAAAAAAAAAAAAAGCACCCTAGAGCACAAGGAACAGAAAGCAAGCCTAAAGACCAAGGCTGGAAAAATAAAACAACTACCATATAAGAACTTTTTCTTTTCACCTCTAATAGAATAAAAACACTCTAGAGAATGGGTAACAATAAAATCACTTCATATTTTTAATCACATATCAAGAATAATACTAATATAAATGCATTCCTCTTGCTACCTATATACCACACCACATGCCCATTTTTGTATCATAATAGTGCCTTGCAGGATACAGACAGCAATCCAGTAGGAAAGTAAATGGACTACTGAGACTTAAGCAGTTAATCAATAAAAGACAGTAGCCTAATATTAGTTATATAGAATGAGTCCAACTGGATTTTTTTAAATTATTATTTTTTTTTAAAATGATTCACAAAAAGTTGAACTTGATTACCTAGACCCTAGGTTAGTCTAATCCCCGTAACATATATTTAAACACTTTTGTAAATTATTTCACAAGTTATGAATATTGCATAGCCCACAAACTCTCATGCAAGAGAATGCAACTGCTTCTGAGTGGAAGCATTTTCACTTCATCTTAGCACACAACACACTTTCCAATGAAGGTAAGCAGTAGATATTAATCAAGTACACGACCTTAACAACCTTCAGCCAACTAAAAGCATATGTTTACTTTCAAAAAACAAAGTCCTATCAGCTTCAGGAAGAACTAATTAATTATTATAATTCGGTATTATTTCATTTATTATCGTCATAAAAAAAGATCAATTTCCAGCTGAAAAAGACTCACTACTTATCCTTAGAAAAAAGTTAATCAATATTTTCAGTACTTCAAAGAACAAAAACAAACAACCCACTGCTAGCTTTGTCTGTTTCCTAGAAACATGATACTGGTCCACCAACACAGAGGGGAAATTGCAGTATAATACAGCATGTTGCTATCACTTTTCAATCAGCAGTTTATATAAATAAATATGTCCATGCCTTCTTGTATTTGATTGTTGCCAGAATGTTCTTATTAAGTTATTTTAGTGCCCTGACATTCAAAAAATAAATTTCAAATATAGATTGCACACTTATCAGGAATTGTTCTTCAAGTGAAAAACCGAAATCACTTTATCATAGCACTATTGGCTTTTTACTGCCAGCACTACTGGCAGCAAAAAAAAAAACAACCATTAAACAAAACAATTATTCTTCTCATTTTTCTTAATGGAGAACTTGGGTTTGCATACTTGTTTGTGCTTCTGATCAGTTACCAAAGCTGCAAATTAGAAACAGTACACACTGGACACAGAGCTGAGAGATGTCATTGACAAAATTCAAGAACAGGACATGGAAAACTGTCATAAACCCCATCATTCCTTTAGAAACTTCTGCACAAGTGACACATCAGCACTGGAAATTAATTTTTCGTCCTGCCAGGTTCATTAGCTATGCAATAGCAGAGCTTAAAGTCACCTTTGTCTTGGGAGCACATCACAAACCACACTTAAATACAGTATCAGATAAGGAAAACCTAAGAACAGTTTACCTGTCTCACTTAATTCTCATTTTAGGTACCAAACCACTTTATTCTCTGCATTCTGAACTCATTTACACAAAAGAATAAACAAAAGAATCTACCAAAAAGTTGTGGAAAAACATGCTCACATTGTTCTGATGCAAGACTTGGAGTACTCGGTTGACGTTATTTAAGGCATGTACTCGTGTGGAACCTCGTTCTTTAGGCTGAAAATAAAAAGTTACAAACTGTTCAACATCAGAATTAACATGACAAGCCAAGCAAAATTAAAGAAAAATTCCTGTTGTTTTCTGTATTTTCCACAGACTTTAACCTTTTTTTTTAGTGGTAAGAAAAGCCAAACACGATCATCCACAACAGCTTCAAAGTGAAAACTGGTCAGAACAATATTTCTCAATTCAAGACACAGGACAAGCCTTGGATTCCAAATGTCTTTGAGCTTATCTCCAGTGAGTCCAATTTTATTCCCAACATCTACAGAATTATGAACTGGCAATACAACAGCACAGTGAGAGTTACCGGGGAAAATCTGAGGCTCTTGAACATTTGCCCGAGTAGTTGAAATTTTTTGGCTCCCAAGAGAGAACGAGCAGCAATTTGTTTTTCTGGCACCAAAGGCCTGATATAGCTTTTCATACTGGGAAAAAGTTACACTTCCTGACTTTCCCTTCCTATTAATATTGGGGGAAGGGAGAGGGGAGGAGCTGGAGGGGAGGCCAAACACAAACCAAAACAACAACAACAAAAACACACACACAAAAAAATACAAAACAAAAAATAGTATGAAAACAAACAAAAAACCCACTTCAACTCCTTACAATACCTACGACTTCATTTGCTTTTAATCACCACAATTTAATTCCTGAGGCAGAACTTAATCATACTGCAAGAGCATGGAGCTGAACTTGGAACACACAATTAACTTAGAAACCAAAAATCTACTGTCTTCACCATACTTCGAATCACATGACAAACTATTAAAAGTACTAGTGAAAACTCATCTGTTCAAAAAACAAGGCAAGCTTGCAATGTGAAATTTTAAATGGCTGAAGACTCCCCATAAGGTTGATAAACAAATTTGAGATTTAGTATAAATAGTGAAATCAAGAATTCAATCCCAAGCGATGGCATAGATTTCAACATGCCTCATGTATCTTTCTGAAGAGCCATCAACATCAGCAGGGGAAGAGTTTTCAGTCACACACACTTTCCTATACACAATTTGGGCAGTTTTCAGTCTTTTCCTATCTGTAGGTCACATAGTTCTTCAGTGGAGATGCAGATTTTTGCACTCCCTACTAGCTGTTGTGTTTTTTCTTTAAGGGATCTTTCATGAGCTTAATAGTAGTCCACAGGTATCCATCTGAATGCTGGTCCCACTGACTATCCAGAAACAGACCTTTAAAAGGTCTCTATTAAAAACATACACTATGTGAATGACACCACTGGTTTTACATGCTTTGCTAGACAGTATGTAAATCCTCAAAAGGTTTACACAGTTAAACTTCAGCCTGATCCTGTATCTCATTAATGCAGTTCATGGGAATTTCACTGCAACTGTAGAGAACAAGTACACACTACAAGCAAAATAGGGATTTTAAAAAAATTATTTAAAAAAATCACATGCCACAGACTTTGGAGTTTGTGTTGTGTGTTTTGTTTATTCATTGTTTTGTTTTTTCTTAATAAACTCAGATGATTTAATGAACTCTTAATGACTCGGATGTTTCTCTTACCATAGGTTTCCCTGTCAGACCCTCCAAAAGGTCCAAAAGCTTCCTTCCATCTTTCAGATCTGTAAACATGTCCTTAACTGGGGGCTTCCCACTCTACAGAGAAAACAAAAGCGGTATTTAAAACAGTATTAAAAGCAGATCTTACCTGAAAACTGGTACTTTTTCCTTTTTATCTCTCGATTTATTCTTATTTGGTACTGAAAGTAGCAAATACAAGTTAGGAGACTGCAATAATGACCAGGAAGGAACCCCTCCATTTTTTAGTGGGGTTTTTTTCCCCTTCCTATTTCTACAGTTCTGTACATCAGCAGCCTTGTACTAAGGAACTAAATCAGTATATTCTGGCTCACATCAGGCTGGAAGCATTAACACACAAAGATAGTAAGAAAAGAAAACCTGGAAAGTTTAAGGAGTCATTTGAGAAGGAATGTTTTGGTCTGGAAGAAGAAATTGGGGCTTTTCAGAAAGAAGTTATTGGAACAAATTCTCTCAGATTTAAGCAAAGATGAAAGACTAAAAGGGACTTGGAATCAAGCCCTGTGTAAGGAGCTGCCACTGTTCTAGCACATGCTAGTAGATCAATAGGTGCAACATATTATTGAAATAAATTAATCACTTTCTCTACTATGGAAAAAAAGCCAAATGTGAAATTCAGACCTACTCTAAATCATACATTTCTAATTTTCTCTTCAGGAGTGGAGGGACCCTGTACATGAATGGTGGTGGACAAGAGCAGAATCATGTTAGCCCTTTCCATGCTCCCTTTTAATCTTACCAGTTCTTGGACCATAAGAAAGTTATTGTAGGACAGCTGTACAGGACTGGGGGAGAAGACAGAGACAGTCAGCAACCAAGTGCATTTGCTTTGTAATACTCACCTGCTAGCTGCCAAGAAATCAATTAAACTACTGCTTTCAGTGTCCTTTGAAGTGCCAATTTGAGAAGAAAAAAATTCTAACTATCACCAAGAATTCCAGTACTGCCTTTTTCTACCACCTTGACTTCATAACATTGCTCTTCAGAAAAAAAGGCTGTCAAAGACTCATCTTATAGGACATGAATTATCTGACATCATCTATCTCCTCCTGCCCTGACAGCTGCCAAATGCTGGCTAGCAAATCAAAAAAAGAGCTGAACAGCCCGCTGAACCTCATTTTTTGCCAAATGTCTGTTTTTCCCCAAAATTCATAAGAGTTTTTCTTAAATGACGTATTTAATTGGATTTGATATTACTAAATCAACTAAAAAAATGAATTGAAGAGCTGCAGAGTGATATTTTAGTCTCTTATACAGAAACATAACTAAATGTAATTCATAATTTCAACCAGCTAAACAGTGTCAAGAAAGATCTTATAACTAAGACTTCTTAAGATATAGATGTTAGCCCATGTCTGAAAATAAATTACTCTTGCAATTAATTTTTCTGACAGATTTATTCTCCAATTAATTTAAAAAGTCATGCTTAAAAATGTATATATACACACACTGATGCATATATTAGGTAAACAGCATGGAAAACAATGTCAGACCAATACCAAACAGGAGCGTTCATTAAATATCAGTGTTCGATAACATTCTGCCATTACATATTGTTACTTCCTGAACTTAACTATATCCTTTCTAGCACAGCGAGGGACAAGACTTTCTTCCCAGAGCACACACTTTTCACAGATGATTCAGATGCACAGCAACTTAGCCAAACCTTTAAAGCATGCTGGAGTCTATGATGGGACAATTGGCTAGATGGGTGAGAGGAGAGCACAGGCTGTTGTCTACATGAAATTCAGAAAAGCTTTTGTTACTGCCTCCCCTGATATCTTCATAGGCAAGCTCAGCAGGTATGAACTGGACAAGTAGAGGACGAGATGGATGGAGAACTGGCTGAACAGGCCAGGACACTAGTTGCTAGTTGGAGGCCTGTCCCTAGTGGTGGCCCCCAAGGTTCAATACTGGGTCCAGTATTGTTTAACTCATTCATCAATGACTTGGTTGTTTCTGTTCCCTCACTTCATAGGCACAAAAACAAGCTGAATAAATTCCTGCTTTCAGTCATTCATTTCAACAGATCATGAAGTATACCAGCCCTATGCAATGCATCCTGCTATTAAAGTGGAAATAATTCAGATTTTCTTTCTCAGGAAAAAGACTTTTCCATTTCACTGGCCATCAGACACTGTGTCTTGCTGTCAGTTTAAAGAGTGAGCACAAGAGTATTAAATTATTTCTGCAATCTAAGCTACTCCTTCCTAGTTTATTAAAGTGTCCACTATGCTCAAAACAGAGACAAAGTAATAGGCAAAACCTCTGCATTTCACAGAATACGCTGAGTTGGAAGGGATCCACAAGGATCACTAAATTCAACTCAACCCCACACAGGACCCTTCCAAGAACCACAGCATGTGGCTGAGAGTATGGCCCAAACACTTCTTCCACTCTGTGACAACCAGTGTTATGATCCCTTCCCTGGGAAACCTATTCCAGACCCCAAGCGCTCTCTGGGTGAAAAACCTTTTTCTAATGTCTGACCTCAACCTCCCCTGACACAACTTCAGGTTACTCCTTCAGGTTCTGTCACTGCTCATCACAGAAAAGAGATCAGTTCCTGCCCCTCCTCTTCCCCTCACAAGGAAGTTGTAACTGCAATGAGGTCTCCCCTCAGTCTCACCTTCTGTAGGCTGAACAAACCAAGTGATCTCAGCCACTCCTCATATGGCTTCCCCTCATATGGCCCTCCTTTCGACACTCGCTAATAGATTCATATCTTTCTTATATTGTGATGACCAAAACTGCATGCAATATTCAAGATGAGGCCTCACCAGTGCACAGCTGAGCAGGACAAATCACCCCCCTTGAAAGGCTGGTGATGCTTTGCCCTGATGCATCCCAGGAAGTCACCTCACAGGAAGCATTTCCACGAATGTGAGGTAACTCAGGTTTGCTAAGAAAGGGCTAGAGCAACGTCCCCACCAAGCCCATCACCACCTGTACAGCAGCACACCCATCAGGAAGGCTGGAAACCTGCTCCTCCAGTTTCCCACGCCCACCTGAAGCACACGCAGACACCTGGTGGCAGCGGCCACCCAGGCAGCCCCATCAGGGCACGAAGCCAGCCCTGAATGTCAGCTGATGTTGCAATGGGAACAGAGACCGCACAGGCACTGCATCCTGCTCTTCTCACACTGCCTCCTCTCATCCATGGTTTTTCCTCACACCTGAACACGTATTTACATGTAGGATCTTCTATGAGAACCATATGGTCTGCAGTCAAGAAACATCACTGCTGTCCTCCAGTGCAGCTGGATGCAGGCCCGCTTTCCTGGGATGCAGTTCGACAGCAACTCACCTTTTCCAGACAAATAGCTACAGGATCCCAACTTCTGACAGCTGCATGACTCATGAAGTTTATTAAGATCAGAAGAGCAAGAGAAAAAAAATTTTTTAAATGGCAGCCTAAGGGATAGTCCCATAAATCCACTTCCCAAGGGAAGACAAGGAAAACCTCTGCAGTAATGCTGACAAAACAGCTGTGAATGCTCTCCTGTGCCAGGCACAAGCCAGCCCACAGCTAGGCTATGCTGCTGCCATCACCACCATCTGTGTGTGATAAAACACATGCAGAGCTCCATCACTTTGCACGTAGGGCCCACCACTGAGTCTACTGGGTCAGGCTGCTGTAACTACAATACATGGCCACTAATGTCAAACCTATGCTTCTACTCAGGGAGCTTAATCCAAACCAAGGCCCAGGAGCACACTGAACCCTGGTTCTGACCTGCCACCCTGACTCACACCACAGGGGCACCTGTTCCATGGAGACAACACTGTCCTGAGCTGCGCTAGGGTGAAGCAAGCAGCTCTAGGACCAGCTTTGTGCTAGGGCAGGCTGGTGTGCTGCAGCAAGAGCCTGGGCTCTGGGGGAGGACACAAGTCCTCTCCCACCTTACAGGATAAGGCATAAGGCTCTGCAGATTGCTTCCCTCACCATCCCTGCCCACATCTATATAGTCATTCAACTCAGAACACGATCTGGCCTTCTGAAAAATAGCCTGTTCTCAAAGACACTCATATACATAAATAAATATACAATCTGCAGTATGTAAAAAGTACATTTATTTCTTTCTCTCTGTAGAGTCCTGCCTAGCACAGAGTACACTAAGACGAGGTCAATTTCTCCTTTTCAGAACTGACATTTTATTTGCTTTCTAGATACTTAAGGGACTACACAAGTACCAAGTAGTTCAGCCCTTGCCAGCATCCTGAGCATAACAGATCAAGAAATTTAAATATTTGTCTTATAATAGGGACAATGACAAGCCAAACTGAGTCCTTTGCAAGGGCAAATGGCTAGTCATGGTTGTGTTGCTAAGTACTTAAGGCGCAGTCTGCATTGTGCTAAGCACTGTACAAATGCAAGGCAGATAACAGGTCCTTTCTCAAAGACAAAATAGCGTCCAGTTTCTACTGGATAGTATAAAGGACAGGCAGAGACACACCACGTATCAGAAGAACTGTGCCACTTCAGGCTGTAGAACATTCACATCCCCCTCACTGAACACTTTTAGTGGTTAACAGAAGGTACATTTTCCTCAGCTTTGCTTGTGTTTGCTGTGACAACAAAAAGAAAAAAAAAAACCCACACAACTGGCAGATCCCCCAGCCTGCTTGAGAAGGCTTTGCCAGCAGAGCTGCACGCACAACTACTGTAATAGACACAAGGGCTTGCTAAAGCAGGCAAAAGAGCATAATTAACACACTTAACTTAGAAAGCTACCCAATGCTTTAAATTGGCACTGATAGCATGAAAGGAGTTGAGTCACTTAACAGGGCTGGTGTAAGAGAAAGAGGAAGAGGAAAGGGAAAGGAAGGCAGAGTAAGAAAAAGGAAAGTAAAGAAATACATGCTAGAGACCATATACAAGCTGGGGCTTGGCCTACTTATGCTCCTATGAACTTTGCATGGTGACATTTGTTATGCACCACAGGGCATACACACAGAGGATCAGAACCAGATTCAATCCACCATGTTACATTTATTTCAACCATCTAGTGCTGGCTTTTGTGCTAACACAAGGAAGAGTAGGAAGAAACAAAAGAACTTTTGCTAGTTATCCACAGCAGAAACTACTTTTTCTGTTGATTTATCTCATGAGGCAGAAGTGGTTTATTAATGATCTTTGAAGGGGAGAGCAGATGCTTGTCATACATGGCAAGACCAGTCACCTCAGCCATCAGCTTTCCATGTTCCAGAGAGATACTGGCACTATTTGGAAAGCAGATAGCTCACACAGTGCTCTCACAGCAGCAGCCCTCACATGCCCCTTGGCCATCTTTCAGCCCTGCTACCTGGATCAGGTTTAAGAGGGTGACTCACACTTCCTTGTGTGCATCTAGAATTACTGGCAAAGAAGGGTCATCCAGGCCAGCCAATATGACTACGCAGAAATCATTCCTTCTCTTTGCCAGAAAGTGTTCCCAGGAAATTAAGATATATTAAAAAAAAAAATCCAGACAAGATTTTTGAGTTATCCAATGCTGCTGATAGTAAAATGACCGGCCATCAACATTTACAGTTTGTTCTACTAAAACCACACACAACTACAAGGCAGCAATAGTTCTTGAATATATCCTACAGTAGAACATGCTTAACTGTCCCTTTATTACCAATGGGGAACTGTATCCAACTAAGCCAAGTTATAAAGAAAAAGAGAGTCTTGATTTCTCAGTAAAATAAAACTTCATTTTTTAAAAACCATCAGCTATTATTTATCATTTTAGCACAGCTATTTCACGTTTTTTGTATATGGTTCTTGAACATGATATTATATGCAAAAGCAATCATTAAAGAACTTTTAGTGTTTACCTATTCGTTTAACTAAAAACATGCAGTTTTACCTGCAGCAAATTACATGTACTTTAAATCAATAATTATTGAAGGTACATTATTAGACCTAACTTTTCCAACAAATGAATGTCAAATGTTGAGAGCAAGAGAGAAGCCACCTCTATTTCACATCCTTCTCAGCGATATTGATTCAGACCTCCTAGTGACAACACTAAAATCAAGATGAAAGGTCCTCTCAGTTTCACAGTAATGTACACTGGCTGTCACCAGGAAAGTAACACATTTCATAAAACCATACATAAAATCTTCACCAGCCTCCTGCAAGGAAATGCAGCAGATGAGTTCCAGCTGCTGAGAACAGTGCTGGGAAAAGCCCTAGCTGCTACCTCAGAAACACTAAAACACCCCAAAAAGGCACAGAAAGTAACACATATTGATTTTCCAACAGATTCTTCTGACTTGCAAATATCAGTTTTATGAAGTTCAGAGTTGTTGTTAGCTAATTATTTTTAACCAACATCTAATAAGATGCTCAGTAAATAGGTCAAAATAGTAGTAGACTTGCAAAGAAGCCTTTCCCTTTTCTCGAGAAGGTGTAAATATTGAACATACTGGGCTCTTAAACTAAAACATGAACCATTTGTAATGTTCAAGTAATTCCCAAGGAATTCATAGCAACAACCTACTTAGTTTACACTCAAACAACACAAAAAGCAGGAACTACACTTTATCACGACCAATACTGACTAAGAAACATGTCAAGTGCTTCTACATCATGAGGCCAATACATGGGAACTCAATGTGGGAAACAATTTAGAAAGCAAAAAGGTCACTGCAAAAAAGTAAACAACCATGTCAACAAATAATCTTGCCCATTTCTAATTTAAGACCATAGTTATTGTTTATAGAAACATTTTTATTAAAATGTGATGCTTTTTTTCCATTCTCCTTCCACTGACATGCAGGAGTTACAGGACAGCATATAAAAATACTAGCTATACAGTTATATATTTTTCATTGAGCATACTCTGCTCCATGCTGAATATGCCTACATGACACTAGTACCAACATCATGAATTCAAATCCCAAGTAAAAAATTGCAATCATAAGAGGAAAACACTTTATAGACCAAGTTACATATAAAAACTGGTGATTAAAAATAAAATAGGTACATGCAACTAAATAGATATTTAAAACCCTAGACTAACAAGGGGCAGCAGGCAGAATTAAGACTTATCACTGAGATATGCTGGAAATTTTGATTCTGCTACATGACAGATGTGAATTTAAGGAGCAGCAAAGCTGAAAAGCTAAAGACAATTCAATCCACAGAACGCCTAAAAATACTTGACTGATAACATGACAGAAGGAGGCAAAACATATCAATGCAAATATTAGACATAGCAAGACAGCAAAACAAACACAAGGCAACACCAACTCTGTGAGTCTTTTTCTCCCCAGTGTATTTATTAATGCATTTACAAAAGCTTATTTTATTGTAACGTGTTTAATGTAAATGTACTAACCTCAGCTTGCAATTAGGACTCATTATGTATTATTACCAGCAGGAGCAGCTAGGACCATATTTACAACTGTCAGTTATTTCTCCAGTAAGATTGGAAAGTTATCCTTTTATTATTACTTTTTCAAGTCAGATTGTAACTTAATTCCTTGGAAAAAAAAACAAACAAAACCTCCTGCTGAACAGATCAACTATCATTCTCATTAGCAAGTAACAGGTAAAGGTATAAGATTTGCTTTGACATCTCCAACAGGCTCAGCACCAGGTCACACAAACACTCCAACCACTAGGATGATAACTGAACCCATGAATCAGAACAAAACTCCATCCCAGGCCCAGAGCACTAACCAAAGTCAGCAGTAACTGCAGTCCATATTTCTATATCAAGCCTTAAAGTCCAGAAAGGAAGATGTTGCCCACACTTTTTTTTTTTTTTTTTAGAGCAGAAAACAGCAGCAGTTGAAAAGAGGGCAGAAAGAAAACTGACAACACTCGTGCTGTGGTCAATTCTAGGAAAGATTACAAATAGCTACCTGCTATTGCTTTTATGCTAGAGAGTAGTCCTCCTTACAGTAACTCATAATCTATTAGAGAAAGAAAAAATTTATTTTCCTACTTTTTGGTTAATTCACATCCCATTCAACTTCTTCTCAAAGAGAGACTAACTAATTAGTTAAGAAAAAAAAAGTAGAATAAAACTTGAATTTTTCAAGGCCAGCTCATAAAAACACTAGTTCTTTTCCATCCAGGTTATTGTTTTTTAAGCTTTGGCTATCTTTAAGTGAAGCTATGCTTTACAGATTAATTCAGCAGCGAACAACATCAGAAGCAATTAGACTAGAGAATATATGTTACCAGCCATCAAGTATTTCCTTGCTTTCATGACAAAAACTGCACTGGAAAATGACTACAGACCACCTCAGGTGATGTCTCCTTGGACAGATAAAAAATTGCCTACTCAATCTTTTTGTTCTCTTTTTTTTGCATGACTAATATATTGAACTCTGTCATTTTCCTTCTCCCCCTCAAAAAAAAAAATCACTTCTGAAATGTCTTTGGCCTCAGGTATCTTGGGTCATGTGAAATTAATTATCTTGAATAAGTATGACTTCGTCTTTAAAAAGATTTATCACATTTGCTAGGACTCAGCAGTGGAGCAGCAAAACGTCTTCAGAAGTATTGGGCCTGACATCTACTATTATGAGAAAACAACCCTTAGAGAAAAAGAGAACATTAAGGAGCAAAAATAGTGGAAACCATCTATTTAGCACACCACTCAGAAAGTTAGACAAGACTTCGCAGTTAACAAATGAAATAATGCCTGGTATAGTAAAGGAAGGACTGCTTCAGTTTTAAAAAATATATAAAGTTATAACATCCCAAAGCACTCCAAATGCAACTCATCAGTTCTCCTACTGCCTTGCCTTATTTGCTGTCTTTCCAGGGGAAGGGACACATCAGAGAACAGCAGAAGAAATGCATAGGAGTTCCAGCAGTGAGCATTTCTCTTCTCCCAGGCTAACCTGGAGCTCAACCACGAAAAATGCAGCCCACTCCTAAGAGTCATTTCAGACATTTCTTTGCTGTTTAGCCATTAACTGAAACATTTTTGGAAGACCACATAGCAGGAGAGAGCTTAAGATTCTGTAAAAGCATAGGATATCTGGCTTTATCCACACTGGCAGGTTCTGGCTCCAAACCCTGTGAGTACTGGCAAAAGCAGATGTCAGAGCACTAGCACAGGACCTCGAGGAGCAGAATCATGGAAATACATGCAGCAAGAATGCTGCAAATGCTCTAGTAAGACTGTATAAGGCCTCTCTATATGAGAAAAACGAAACTTAAGGCTTGGATTGGAAAGAGATGGCAGCACATGACAGAAAGGGAAGGGAGTCCTTAGGCTCAGGCATGCAAGGGCTTTTAATGCTGTTTCTGACACCTTGGAACAATGCTTCAGCTGGCTCCATTCAACAGGATCCTTACACTTCTAAATGAGACACAGGGAAATTCAGTGTCATTTTTCCCGATCACTGCAAATATCTCTGGGATTTTATGTTCTTTTTGCAGAGCACAACCTTCCTAGAAATAAAGCTTTTTTTCGATTCCTGTGGGAAAGCTTTCCAAATGTAATGAAGAAACAATTCTTTAGGGGAAAAAAAGGAGTCTCAGTTTGCCCACACTGATCTGTGAACTTCCTCCAGTGAGTGACAGCACTAAGCTCCGACAGGCTGTGACAGACCTGACTCCATGGGTCTAAATTAAGAGTTAGGGCATCGTGTTTCTTGTGCTGACTCTGTGTTCCATCTGCCAAGTTCAGGAATAGAAGACAAGGAAAGGAATCAATCTAAAAGCAAACTTGGAAAAGTACCATCTTGGAAAATGGGAAAACAAAAGCCAGCAAAGACTGAATCCTGCAAAGAAGTAGAGAGAGGGCAAGTTTAGTACTGCTGAGACAAACGGAGATACAAAAATAGGACTGACACACAAGCATCAAATCCTGTAAAGGCTGGAAAGGAAGGACAGACATAGCAGTCCTGTAGCTTTAAAATGAAAAGCTGTATCTTGCTGGGAAAGTAACTAAATGACAAAGGAAGAGGTGGCAATGAAATAGGCAGGGCAATCAAAACTCCAGGACTGCAAGGCTTTCTGACACAAGAGGGTGTAATAGTAAGGGGGAGTGGGGAAAGGAAAACAAACTAAAAACAGTGTCAGAAAGTAGGAGTTAAGAAAGAAAACGGGGCAGAAAAAAGCAAGTTCTAAAGTGGAACGCAAGACTTCTGAATTCCTCTAACATGCCTATTAAGTTTCTAGAAACCTTCCAGAGTTGCAAGTGAGTATCCAGCCACTATGTTATGCAATTACGAACTGAAGAGTCAGACCTCAGAGATGAAACAAAGTCCCAAGCCTATTGATATGCCATGCAAGTAGGTATAGATTGAAACTACTCAAACATTTGGAAAAATAGGGTTGATTTTAAAACTTTTGTTCACTCTCGCTTTATCTACATGAAACAAGTAACATATGGAGCACTAAGTTATGCTGTGGACTTCAATTCAAATTCTGATTTTAGCCAAGAGTTCCCCTGTGTCTAATCAGAATAATTTAAAGCAATTTTATATGCAATCACTGTGTGCCACATTAAGAGACGTCCTCAGATCACCAAGACCAGTCCTTGCTTACACAGACATCATCTTCAAGTCCCTTTTCTATGCTGATCACTTTCCATCTAAAAACTGATTAGATATTTTAGGTTGTTCAATTGTGTTTGCAGGAGAGATGAACCATCTGAACTTAACAGCTCTGTTTTACATCAAGCTATGAAAAATGCCAAATCCTCTGGGGCAATTTAGCTAACATCTCAGATTGAGCACTCAAAAGTAGTAGCCACTTCTGATATTTACTTTTATTTGCAGTGGCTGTAAATGACTCTGAGAAGATAGTACTCTCACACTGCAAAAGATGTTCTAAAAATATAACCACCAATACATATGAACTGGTAAGTATTAATGAAGATTAATATCTAAAGAGAGAAAGGCACAGCAAACAAATTTACAGAGTGTGAAGAGCATATATTAGCTATCCATACAACTAGATGACTTAACTGGCAAAACATATCACAGGCAAACAGCTAAATCTGACTCTTGCAATGAGACTGGACACAGTAATAGAAAAAAAAAACAGTAAGCAAAAACATTATGTGGCTTTACAAACGTATGCTGAAGTGTTCTGCATTGATATTTGAATGCAAACTTCTCTATTGGTTAAAGCCTGGTAGACTATTTATACAACAGTTTTATTCCCTTTAATTTTTTTTTTTAAATTTCATACTACACAACAATCACAGGCTTGTGAATTGCAGTGTGCATGGCTCTGCTAAAGTATATATTTCTACAGCAAGCACTGAGCCTTGGCTGAGTACATTTACTGACCTTAAGACTCAATCCACTTTAAATGTCTACCTCTTCACTTCAAAGAATACATGCAAATAGAATGCACAATCTAAATGAAGACTGTGAACACAAGTTGCTGTACTGTGAAGTACAGCAAGAACTCATCTCACTGAACAGAGTCCCAAAGAAGATATAGGTACCCCACAGGACATTTGAGTGTTTTGCTTACCTACCTAATCTCTGATGAGAGACAGGAAAGGCACTGCTCTCTTTCTAGAGATCACTCTAGACACCTTGTAAAAACCCATTGAATCGGCCTAAATTAAGCATTACACAATTTCAATTTTAGGATTTTTGTATGCCAAAATAGTTCATAATGCCTTGACAGATTACTTTTTATCTACATGTTTAAATGAAGGGAAAGTACAATGTAATTAACATAGAAGGACAAGTAGAACTCTTGACGTGAAGTCTGCAATTCCACACAAAATACTTCAGCTACCATTTTGTTTTCTGCAATGTAAGCCAGATGTCATTTGCCAAGCTTCTAAAATCTATCCTACTAAGCAGCTGAATTCATCTAGTTCAAAGAAAAGGTATTTTGAACAACCAAACTAACCTGGTAATCACAAAAACTTCAGTAGGACTGAAATCAGTCCCTTTATATCTTAAAGGTACACTTGAAACTAGACTTTTTTGCATGAGGTGATTTCTACTTAACACCAGCAATTCGAACATGTCAGCCTTCATAAATGTATCATCATAAGTAGCCATCTTAAGAAGTTGGAATTGGACGTGCAGTAGTAGGAAATACATCCCTTTGTGGAAGTCCTTTTAATGGTTAACATGGCTCTCACAGCTTCAGGTGATTTACTGAGCCATGAAGTTACAAAGTTACAGAGTTACTTCAAATCCAAAGACCACATTCTCTATCAGGGAAATGCAGGAGCTAAGCAGGATCTGTCCGAACAAATAGCATAAAAAGAAAAAGACAGTTTATAAAATATATCCATGGGTGTACAAAGACTGAAAACAATTTTACCTACTTCAAAACAACTTCCATAGCACATACAAACAAGTCATCTACCATGTTCTCAGTATCACTGTTATTTCCATATTCATGCCATCTTTGGGACTGTTTGTAGAGACAATCCTGGAATTTCTCTCACCACATTTTCTCTCCTTACATGATCCTGCCTTGCCTGGTGCTCCTCCTGCATTACTACCCTTCCTCCAGGCAGTAGTCAAAAGCCAAGCATAGAGCAACCATTTACCCATGCACACTCCACCCCTAAAGAGCAAAGTAGCCAAGAATGCTTTGGATGAAGAGTGCAGGGTATCAGCTTTCAATTAAAACAAACCGAAGCCAAAGTGGATCAACCAGGGCCACAATCCTTGCATTTCCCAGCATCCTGTTGCACAGGAAGGAAAGAATTCCTTAGGCTGCTGATCGAGAACTTAAGAATGGCAGCGCTCCAGAGGCAACCATCCATTGCTAAAGCACTGCCGTTGCTTTATTCGTGGAGAAAAATAGACCAAACCTTACACACACTCCTTTCCTTCTATGTTTATGTCTGCTTCCAGGATTTCACACGTATGCCTCTTTTCTTTAACAGCATGCAAACTAGTAGTTATCCTACTTGCAGCACCATTCTGGCTACAAAAAACTATGAGTTTTCCCCGATAATATCTCCCAGATTCCTTCACATATTCAAAGTATGAAGTAGGAAAGCTTCTCACAGCCCCTATGTGCTCCTGGGCAAAAGTGTCATTTTTCCCTATCAGCAGAACAGTGTAAAAAGCAGGCTTGAAATAGCATCCCACAGCAAACACCACTTCTTTTCTCACCCCAGAGCACAAAAGATCCTCAGTAAGTTTTAGGTCAGTAAAGAGAATTAAAACATTAAAACAAGAAATATACAGCATGAAAACCAAGGAAAATTCAAAATGAGCAAGTAATTATACAAATTTTCACAGTCAAGACTCAAGTAGCAACACCAGGTGGCTTCAACTGAAGGTTCTCAGAAGGAACAAAGCTGACTCAGCAACACAGAGTAAACAGTGATGAAGGAAGAAAATCTGGTGTAATGCACTCTGAAAACTGCATGTCGAAATAAACTGTATGAAGAAGAACAAAACCAGACATATCCATGCAACGAACTATTGTAATATATTAACAAATGGAATGTTTTCTTTTTTCTTCAAACACACTATCAAATGTCTGCATGCATGGAGAAACTGAGGGAACAAAAATTAGTTTTTACCTGTTTTCACTACACCTTGACATATTTTACTAGGAGTATTCTACAAGAGTAAGAGCAAAGTATCTTTAACCAATACTGTTCTAAAAAGGGAATCAAACAAAATATAGTAGTACTTCCAAAACAACATTACCTTGGAAAACCGAGCATTTATCCATTTTGTAAAGGTCTTTTTCTGTACATCGTTGTGTTCATCTGGACAGAGAGAATAAGAAAACAATGAGTGAAAAGGCATTCTTAATCCTAGATTGCACAAAACAGGTTATATTAAGCACTATACTGACAAGTGGGAGAATTTTTTCTTAATCTGTCAATAAAGCTGTTTGAACTTCTACAAGACATTGGTAACTTGCAGAGTCACACAAATGTTCTGTCTTCGCTAGCAACGACAGCAGCTCCTTTGCATTATAATCAGCCTCCCCTCAACTCCCAGGCAGGATTCTAATGCATAAAAATCACAAGTTTCCCATCCAGTGAAAAGCAACTTATGAAACCAAGGGCTTTTAATTAAGAGACTTTGTCAACACCTTTTTGCCTGGATGCACCATCCCAAAAGGTGACGAGGCCCTTATTCAAGCTTCTGATGCAGATAATAGCCTTCTCAGCACACAGCCCAGCCACCGTGATAGCAAAGCTGCTGGAACAACTCTTGAAGCACTTGCAGCCTTACTCATCCTCAGCCTTGTTTGTCACCTTGTTTCAGAACCATGTTAGTGATCAGACACAGACAAGTTCACCTAAAGTGTGGGAAGAGCTCAGCAGCCCTTTCCTTAAGATGCCACTGCTGGTGTGACACTGAAGTATCACCACCACCTAGGGTCTGGGAAACAGCCAGAAGGACACAACAGGACAAGGAGGGAGGACAGGCAAGCACAGCAGGTCAAAGCAGAGGGAGGAGCAGTGACAGCGAGCTGTGCAGAGACAAGGTAGCTTCCCAGGCTGTTTAAGGAAGCCATTTAGGAGTAACCTACAATTTTATAGTCTGTCCCACTAAACCAGAATGAGTCCTCCAGGAGAGCTCTGCCCATATCACAGGACACATCTTGGGTAAACTGCACTGAGCACTGCTAAAGGTGAGACTATGCTTCATCACCTCCATTTAAATGACAGAGAATTAGCTGCTGACAACCAGACTAGGCAAAGGAAGTTCATCCATCATGGATATTCAGGTCTGCTTACTGCAGCCAAGAAGATACACACACATGCAGCCTGTCAAAGGCTTCAAACTCCAAGTCCATGCAGATCACGGCCAAAGCAGGCAGTGCCTTCCACCAGGCAAACTCTGTTTCACAGCTGCAATCCAGGCCACAGTCTCTAAAAGGCCTTCAATACTCCACTAGCTTCTAGTCTAAGAGACACATTTCAGGTGTCCACAGCACAATATCGCCTGGAATGTTCTCTTGCAGAACCTCTTGGTGGCAACAGGGATCAATTTTCCCAAGCTGCATACTACAAATCAGCACAACACAATAGTATTCAGATTAACTGTCCCTGCACCAGGATGAAGCCACAGAAAAAGCTGGATTGACACTCAAATGTTCTACTTCATGAAAATTTATGCAGTCTGAAGCAATAATCTTATGACTAGAAAGTATCACTTAAAAGAGCATACACCTCAGCAGCAATTGAGATTGTTTTACAATGAAGTTTGACCTACAAAATCCAGATGTGGATTTAAAAAAAATCTTTGGCTGCTACCAAAAGATTTCTTAAATAGATTACCTCGAATTTTCTCATTTCTGGCCTAACATGCATCTCAAGCTGACACTAATTAAGTATTTGTGTCTAATATATCTGGCCATAAAGCTGTAAAACAAATGATCAGAGTTTTTTTACTTAACAGGCACAAACAAGGAGGAGCAACTACAGCTCAGTTCAGACAAAAGAAGTGATTCATAAGAAATGGACTGTCACAGCAGCTGATAGACTTGAGCTTTAGGAAACTGTTCATACCTGTCTAGAAGAAAAACCTCATTTTGGGGCTCCTTTTAGGTTACAGATAAAAACCTGTTTAGGGCATTTCAGAGGGCACATGTCAGCCAGCAGCCACTGTTTCACCCTTCTTTCCTCTCCTATTTGGCAGCTAGAGCTGATCCAACACGGCCTACTCCTGAGTTGTACCTCAAGCTCAACCAGACATCAAATATAGCCCAATAAAGAAAAAGATTTTTCTGAAAGAGCTTCAAGATAGCTACTGTGCATGCACAGCAGTCCACACTTAAAACAGCTCATTGAAACTTGAGATGTTGTTTGGGGTAATATAACTATCTAAGAGATATCAATAACCCTGCTCTCTTCTCTCAGTGAAATAGAGCTTCTTGCTATCAAAGACAGATAAAACCAAGTAACATCCTGGTAGATCCTAAGTAACCATCTCACAGGAGACTGACAAGGTCAAGATGAAAATTCAAAATACATATGTGAACATTTTTAGTCTACTCTTTCCCTATAAGTTTGGGTAAGTTTTCTTTCAAGAGACAGGACTGGACTAGGTAATTAACAGGCACTGTTGGACCAAAAATTTAGCTTTGTACAAAACTCAATTCAGACTCTATCCAACTCCTGATAACGTTTTCCATTTCCATTAACTGCAAATACTATTTGTATTAAATGTATTGAGATTTAAACAGTTCTCCCTTTTAACTATTGTTCAGTAACCTCTGTCTGTCCCTTTTCTGCCAACACCCCCAAGTACACACCTTTGTACCACGACGCTTTCCTAAGGCTCCATCTACCTTTTCCTTCCTTAAGCTTCAGCAAGAATCAAGAGTAACATTAAAGTTTGAGGTCTCATTCTTTTAACGGTATTACTCCTTCACAGGATACAGGCTAAACACAGAGGCCAAAAGCAGTTGTTTGACTGTGTTAAAGGAGCACAATGGTTAGGAAAAGGGTCATGAGTTTATAAATACTTTATAAATGAGCTAATAAAGCTTTACACGGTGCACTTTTGGAGGGTTCAACCCTTTCAGGAGCACACCCACGGCAGCAGATGACAGCTCTTCTCAGCATTGCACCAAGATCAGTCTGTCAGGACTCCATCAGAGGGCCTTGCTCCTACAGCTGCTCCCCTGACACCTCCAGTCCAGTTCATCTATGTGCTCCTGCTATGAGCAGGAGTGTGCTACAATAGCATATATGGCACTTCCTAAAAAAACAGCCTCTTCTCTCTCTTTCAAAAAGAGGGTTTCCTAGGAAGGGGAAGGGAAGGAAAACACCAAGAAACATGTCTTCAATGAACACAAACTATTTAGTATCGGAGCATCCTTTCTATTTCAGTCGAGCAAGGAATCAGAACTCGTACAAAATCCTATTTTCCCATAATATCCTGGTCAGCTATAAAATACAGAGATAACACTTGCCCAGTCAGGGTCTGTTTTCATGTTTGCTTTATAAAAGCCTCTCAAACAAGGATTTTTGCAATTGGTGATTATAGCTAGGGTTGTGTCAAGCTTTCTGCTCTAAATCCCTGAAAAAAACCTTGCAACTGAAATATTGGTTTATATTGCTTTGTTAGCAACAGTGACAAGTTATTTTATCCCTCAAGGTGAATTTTCCTCAGATTCCCATGAGTCTGTCAAGCTAACCCCCAGAGGCTGACATGAGGATTCGGATAACAAATTAGCCACTTTCAGTCAAAAAAACCAGTATCACCATTCAGCAAAGCACACAGTAACAGTCAGTCAGGTTCTCACACAAGACATTAAAAATGTCAGCAAGTTACAGCCCAGTGAGAAACAAATTCACCAAGTTGCTAAAACATTTGTTTCCTTTCACACTGCCACAGCCTGACAATAAAAGCCAAGGACTGACTGAGGGCCAAATTCTGCTTCATTACCTACTCACTGTTTCCTCTGGCCAACACGGCTCTGCCTGCCCTCCGGTCATTTAATGGACTTGTAATGGACAATGTCAGAACAGTTTGTTCCCTTAAGAGGAAATAAAAACAAACTGAAACATACACACGCAAAATGAAACTCTTGTGATGACAAGAAAGAGAAGAAAAGCTTCCTATCCCGGATGCTTGTTTGCTGAAGACTCTTTCTGTTATACAACATGATGTATATCCACACAACTGGAGTATGTTCAAAACAACCAGCTCTTGTGATCAAAAGCCCAGTCTCTGTTCTGGCATTCAGGTGCCCTCAAGGCTTTTGTAGCCTTACGTACCTCTTACACCTAAACATTGTCTCTAAATTTCAAGTGGGACACCTTGAAAACACAGCTCAAATCCAAGGTATTCCAAGGTATTACCTTGTGAATATCATGTTCGTGAGCAAGAGGAATCTAAATGATCTAAAAATAGAGGTAAAATCAAAAGCCTTACTGGATTATGCCTTGTCCTTTGCTCAACCTCTGATTCTTACCGAGAGAAAGCCTTCTTATTTCCCCAAAATGCATTACATGCTTACATGACAGAACTGTGTTATTTAGCTTTTGAAAGACAAGTTATCACATCCAAAACAGCTGGCAGAACAGTATTGTAATGAAAATGCCCTGGAGAAGCATACAGACTAGATTGGCAAATACAGCATAGAAATTGCCCAACCACTCCAGCACAGGTTACCAAGGGTCATCTCACATTTTAAAACTGACATTTGTCTTCTCCACCTCATTATTTAGGTTCTTAGCAAAGGAATTTAGAAATAAAAGAAGGAATTAGCCCGTGGGTTTCAATTAAGACACTTGGAATGTAACCAAGTTAGAATCATCCCTCTGCCTAAGCCTTTAGGCAATCAGGAGCATCTACTGTAGATATCACCCCACCCAGGACTAGCACACATGCAAACCTGCCAACAGTAACAAAAAGAGGGATATGTTTTGTATTTCTGGACACAAAATGCATTTTGAAAGTAATTACCCTTTTGTTAAATTCACTCAAACTAATTCACGTTCCAAAAAATGCAAAATAAGTATATCTAAAATTTAAGGATGGAAACCAGCATGGTTTTTATCCCTGCTAGCAAGAGGCAAAAAGCCAAGCAAGCCACAAAGCACCAGAGTTTGTGACCACGGAACTCACAGAACCTCTGATGCTCATCAGGTTTACAGGGCCCTGACTTCATTAACACAAGATAATCTTTATCAGCAGCCTTGTTGTTTTAGAGGGGGTGGGAGGAGGATTGTTTAATCTTTTAAAGAAATGAAAGCAAAAGTTAGGAATATTCTACAAATCCCTTCCAGCTACAAGTAATTTGCTTGTAAACTTTCACCTTTGCACTGCAATTTTAATTTCTGCAATCGATAGTGAGCACAAAGCTTTCCCTCATTCTTCCTCCTCTATCCACACTTCAGTAGTCGGGCAAACCAGTTACATTAGCAGTGTCTCTAACGAAAAAAAAAGTAACAATGCCTGCCTACAGCCACAAAAAATAGTTGCCTAAATTGTAAATTCTCCGTATAGAACAAACTATGAAATAGAAACATTATTAAAAAAACTCTGGACCTCACTCCCTTGTGTTTCCCAACAGCAGACACCATACACAAGTCATACTCTGGTTCTTACTGAAGTGTGTTGTGAGTCTAAGCTAAATTGTATTTACTTTATAACAAAAAATCCCCTACCAAACGATAACTTAGAGGAAGGCATCCTCACAGCTGAAGCAATATTAAAATAGCTGTATCCATATCTCCCAAGAAGAGCAAGCTAACACACCACTCTGCCAGTCTCAGTGCATTGGAACGATGATTAAAAGCTAAATAGAGATAACAGAAGACCAAAATAATGCAGTGACATCACACACTGAGCCTGAAAAGTCCATGCTGGTCAGACAGCAATCCTGCTGTTTTCGTGGGATGACAATGCAAACCCAAGAGTTGGAGAGGTTGTCCCAAGACCGACAAAGGGCTGCTTCAGAGGGTCAGCAGGGTCCAGCATCATCACATTTCACTCCAACAGCTTGCAATGGCTTTGTAAGCCTAGGTGAAACCAAACAGCATCAGCTCCCAGTGCAAGACAGTCCTGCAAAGCTTTCACATACAATACAAATATATTTAAGCATGGAAAAAAGCATTTCAGTAAACACCTATGATCACTCACCAAGGTTTGAGCCTGAAAAATTTTCTGTCGAAATATCATAGGTATCAAAGGACATACTTCATCCACAAGAAGAGGAAGATGCCTTTGCCATCTCCCTGAAGTCCCAACCAACAGAAAGACAAGAGAAAGACAGGCAATTCCTGCCCAAAATCTAGCACATAAGATGTTTCTAAGAACATAAATAGCAAGATGCTTAAAGAGAAGGAGAGAGTAAATCTATGAACATAAATAAAATCATATGCTAGATTTATTACAGCTAGTTTAGTTAGGAGCACAGATGAGGTCTTGGAATTCCTAAGCAGTTACAAAGAAAATGGAATTGCTTTTCACAAGTTGGTGCCAGCCATTTGCTCTTTTTTCTCTGCCTAAATTAGAATTATTATTTGGTTCACTTGCATTTGTGAAGGTGATTCACAGGATAAGGTCAGAGAGATCATTGTGATCATCTAGCATAATCTCCTGCATAACAGAGGAGTCATCCACACACCAGAAGGAAGCAGAGACAGCAGATGTCAAAGGCCCTGTGCAGGCCCAAGTAAGCAATACTGCTTGGACAGAGAAGGAAGACAAGCCATAAACTGTATATACACAAGTAGCTCTCCCTGCTAGTTAGGGCAGAGTTTCAAATGAGGCACTCATCACAAACTACCTTGTGTGAATGTCTTCAGGATACAATGTTCACAGTACAAAAGACAGCGTTGATTGCTGCTCTGTGGCAGGAGAGTAAAGAAAGTACCACTCTGCAGTTACCCACAACAATGAATTTCTCTGCCCCTTTGGTATTCCAGAATATCTGCTATCCCAACTATGTTTAGGCGAAGGTTTTCCCATTTTCCTTTTCCCAAAGTCAAAAGACTGCAACCCCAAACCCTCCTCATTCCTCGTATTTAAAGTCCAAATATTAAAACCTTTCCTGGTCCATCCCCTCAGAGTTGCCTCTCTTTTACCCAGGCTCCTACAGTCTATGACCACTCCTCCTCTAAAACTCTCCAGGGTCAACAGCTTATCACAAATAGAAGTCAGTTCCTGAGATGTACATTAGTAATACCTGAACTGTTAATATTAATACATGCTCCAATTTCCCAAGTAGAAGATTAGAGTGCTTGGCTTCCTATATATCAGTGGATGCCCCACTAGTGCTAGCTCCTCCCCACCACTTCTCTGGCCTCTCACTCCAAGCTCCCACCCTATCCCAGCATACTGGTACAGGCTACAGTTAGTTGGGTGACTGGACTTCAGATGCACATCCATCAGGCAGCAGGAAAGATGTCCACAAGTTTTACAAAATTCTTCTTTAGTGGAGATCCTGCATCCAGGGTCTCTTCCAATCACTGCTTTCCACACAACCTCTAGCTACTTAATTAACTTTGAGACACAATCATCTTTATGAATACGGGATTAAATTTCCACTAGTTAATACAAATTGGATCAGTTGTGTGGGGGGAAAAAAAAGATCAGAAAAACAAGCATAATCAGAGTATCCTATTTTCCTTGTAAAATGGATTAATCAACAGACTTCAAAAAATTGTATGCTGTTAACATTTTGAAAATTACACAAATGCTAATTAAATGTTTCTGACAGGAAGTTAACCAAGTACCTCCTGACACAAATCATATAGGTGCCATTTCTGTGACAGCAGTGCACAAATTAGAGTTATTAAAAAAAATGAATTTGTAATCCTATGGAATTAATGTCTTTCCTAGCAGTCCAGTGTAAAAAACAATAATAACATAACTTGAGCAGTTGAGTCACAAAAAGTCAAGGTGTTAATTTCTTAGGTTTGATTTCTTCAAACCTATGACAGTATTTAGAAATTTAGTCTTAAGGCCAAGAAAAAAAGTATGATTGGTATTTCATCTAAGGAAGGTAATAAAAAATAAACTTACCAATGTTAATTAACTCAGAAATTAAGAAAAGAGAACAGTAAAGAAGTGACTTGACAAAGCCATAACACTGTCACTTAAGCTATGTCAGGGGAGGTTTAGATAGGATGGTAGGCAGCCCAGGGAAGTGGTGGAGTCACCATCCCTGTAAGTGTTCAAATGGCATGTGGATGTGGCACTTAATAACATAGTTTAGTGGAAAGCTGCTCACTAACACAATTTCATTTAACAGACTACATACTAGAAAGATTCTACACTCTTCTGTGGCCAACTTACAACAATTGACAAACACATTTCAATTCTTCACAATTAAGACTTGTACCAAGTCATGTTGCCCTTACAAATTCCTGGGCACACAACACTTGGACAGAAGCAGAGGTAACTGTTGCATACCAATTTCAGTAACAAAGTTAAGCTCATTCTTTACAGAAATCAAATTGGCAAATTTTGTCTATTTATTGCTTATTTTGTTTTTGGACAGGTTAAATCTGAGCTTCATTAGCTATTCCATTATTTTGTCAAAGATCAGTCACTGATGCCTGTAAATTATTTACCTCAGCCTATTAACCTTTGTAATTACTAAGATGAAACCTGAAACTTAGAAGACTTAGAGAAAGCCTCTAAAATTCACATGGTGTAGTGGTGTCCTAGAGATGAAGCAGCAAGCAGAAAGAACGAACAGGGTAAACAAAGAATTTAAATCCAAGATATTTGTTAGCACAAACTCAAAACCTCTCATTCCTCTCCCTAAAATAATCCAGCAAATTCACTACAGAAACGATGGCAGTAAGTTTGCCTGCTCTTAGCTTCACATGACCAACCCAAGGTGTGTTAGGTGTTTTGTACTGTCATCCAGCTCTAATGAGTAAGATTAACTGAAAGGCAAGTCCAGTTCTTTAGATAAATAATTTCCTTTCCCAGTCACATTCCTTTGCTGGCCAAGGAATATTGCACCACTGGGGAAGGGGGAATAAAGAGTGTTTAAGTGCTTTTGGTGTTTAGTGAGACAACTTACTGGAGACAAAAATAAAAGAGAAATATGAGTAAAATATTGTGGTTACAATATTATTATAATGGTCCCTTCTCATGGCTTCTGGCAAACATAAGATTTTCTTTTGTCATTTGATCAGAACAGCAGTAGGTCGAGGCACTGCTAATCCTATATCCTAATTAAACTCTCATTTCCTTCCCTGGCTTACTCATTAATTAGTCCCCAAAGTTGAACACCCTCAGCTCTTGTTCAGGGAGCAAATGCCCAGCTGAAGAAGCTCTAGAGCTTCAAGACCCTAACTTTCTGTTTTGCCTTCTGACAAAGGTCAATGTCCCTGCAGCAGGCAGGTGGTGTCTATGCCTCAGCGAGGATGGAGTTTGCAGCCTGAATACTGAATACCTCAGTACCAAAATTAACAATGATAACAACCAATGAAATGAGAAAAAAGAGGGTACTGGTATAAATTGGCTAAAAAAGCAGACACAAGCTCATGAAATTAAAACTCCACAAAAAGACAGATATAATTTATGGCTGGAAAAATCCCTGGACTGCAAAACACTGGAAAATAAGATGTATTAGAGGAAGCATCACTGAAGATGTGCTTTAGGAAGAAGTAAAAGCACATGGTATCTCACTGTGGACATTACCGCAAGTGCCATGCTAGACCCAGCACAGCCTTCCTTATGGTAACCCACTCCCTCAAGCAACCACTGCTGAATTAAACAAGAACTGTGAATCCAAGTACACAGGCTGAAGAGAAAAATAGCACAAACCAGTTCATCAGACCAGTTTCAATACTGAAACAGCCAACAGAAGATCTTAACCAGACAGCAATATCTTAAAACTCAAATGCTTCCAAATTTCCTCTAAGAGGGTTCTTTGTATCTTTGAATGCTCTTTAAAATGAAAGCTAGCAACACAGGAAGAAACAGAGGTACAGCCTGAAAAAAGTTGCTACTGCCAATGGACATACACTACTGAGTTTTGCTGGCACAACTAGATTGCCTTGATATATGAAAAATGCACAGGAACATAACTAATAGCACTAGCCAAATGCACATGGCCATAACTCTGGTATAGCCAAATCTGTATTAATGAAGAGCTTTTGTTGGATTATGATGATAACTGCACAGCAGATCAACTCTCTCTCTGCTAGTAAGAAAGGGAGGCTATACAGCAAAGTAAAATTACAGGTACAGGTTCTGCAGCAGATGCAATACAAAACGATCATTTCCTCAACTCAAAGGTTTATCTTGAACCTCAGAGCACTTCATCTGAGATATATAACCCCCACCTCAGGAAAAGCCAGGACAAGATCATCGTTGCTGAATCATGTAAGGCAAGGGGGAGAAAATTCTTCTTAGGCTTTCACACTTCCACTCTCATCCCACTCCAGAAAGAAAAGCTATTTGCAAGTAGTGAAAAATAGTATTTCTTACTACAAATAATTTTATTGAACAAGTATTTCCCAAATGTCCTAAAATATATGCTATAATCACAGATAGAACAAGAGCTGTGCTTAAATGTACAGGGTTCAGTACAACATCACAGTCTGAGGTTAGCTCTTGGCACCTTCTCTGCACATCCCAGCTCTCCCAAGAGCCAGTCATATGTTGGTTTCGTCAGGCCTACCCACGTGAACACTCCCAAGCACCAGACAGCTCTGGTGAGGAAAAGCCCAATTGCTCCAACACATTTGAGTAGGTTGCAAAGGGTCTAAATTGTCTCTGAGCAATTACACATCAAAGGGTCAAATAAGGGAGAAACAGGAGATGAGGATGGGTTAGGGTTGTACTCCTAGAAGCATGCAAAAATCACTACTTCTTCATGAAAATAACCCAAAACTCATGTGGTTCCCCAATGGGGTTAAAGAGAAGTCTGCTTTCTATTTAACATGTATTTGCACTTCTGAGTGAGAAAGCTACTACAACAAATTGATTTCACACACACAAGAATTTCCAAGTCTCAATAAAATGATGCATTTAACTTACCACATAACTATAAAGCTTGGTAGTAAAAAAACCACACACAACCACAAAAACACACTTCACACTCTTCAAGTTATGCAAATAAATGTAATATCTTAATGAAGGTAATAAAAGAAATATTCTTATTTCTGAAACATTAATATTACCATCACAACAAGTGGTATGAATGGGGTGCAGTAAACTACAAAACAGAAATCACAAGTCATCTCAAAGTTGCTGTTGTCCTCACATGACTTGCCCTTGAATCTTCAGCTTTGTGAACTATAAACTAGGTGTGGGGAGAAAGTGAGGAATGGATCTAGAAAGTATTTTAAATTCAATTTTAAATTCTTTTCTGCCAAGTAAAAGCAAAAAAACGGTTTACTTCAGGTTTTCTGACAGTCCTACCTGCATCACACAAGGCAAAACTAAGAGCTATGTGATTGATGACATTTGCTAAAACTTTTAAGGTGTCCCACTTCAACATTTCATCTTAAACCACTGTAATACAAATACAGTTGAAAATCTTAAACAGTTTAATACTAAACAGTTATTCCAAAATCATTCTACAGCTGTTTGTTCCTTTAGACAATAGTCCGAAAAGCTAAATTACAAAACTGCTTTGTTTCTTTTATGAAACACACAAACGTTTTCATCTCTGGTACAATGATATAATAAACTTAATTTGCATAATAGAGATTAAATCTTCATATCTGAAAATAATTTCACTCGATGTCAACTACCACTTCTAATTTTCTACAGTATTGCTATATTAAGGCTAATCTCAAAGTTAGAATATTTTGTTGACCAGAACACAAAAGCAAAACAGTTGTACAAAAAAAAAAAAAGGAAATAAAACTTTTTCAATCGCAAAGAAACAAGGAAATGGGAAACAATATTAAGGATGTACAGAAAGGCGCATGAGCTCATGCACACTGCTGTCTGAAGCATCACAGAGCAAGCTTCAGTAAAGAGCTCATATTTCAGATTGTCCACCTCTGACACACACAAGCAACCTGTTGTAGAAGTAGGATCATTCACAGAACCCAAGTATTCATGAAGCCTACCCCAAAGGGACAAGGAAAGAATTCCTGCAACTGCATGAATCATCTGCAAGCTGGTGCAGCAGGACCAAATGTATCCTAAATGTCTGTCACCTATTTACCTGCTACAGGTTTAAGCAGCACAAGACACATTATCACTGTCCAATAGGTCTGGAAATGAAAATTCATTTTTGAAGAGTAACTCAAGTGGCCAGAAGATACATTCCTTTTTTATACAGTTATTCTACTAAATATTGCTCCGATCCCCCTCAAAGTGACAGTCCAGCTAAGAAGGGCTCTGAAAGCGCTTAAAGGACAGTATGGACATGGTTCATCCCTCAGCACCTTTTCATACCAACTATGAACTGACATGACTCAGTTCACAAGAAAACATCTGCATACTTCTGTTTAGTCAGAAACAGAACCCTCAAATTTTGCAAATGACAAATGAAAAGTGAGTGAAAGCAGGAAGAATCAGAGTGTCAAAGGAGACATCTAAGGAGGCTAGGAAAAAAAGAACATATGCTTTCAAAAGAATTAGCATGATTAAGAAACAACTTGGCAACCTATTATACTAGCTTGAATTTTGGCGCATTTAATTACAACATCCTGCACGCAAGAGACTTGTCTACATGCGGAGATAAGTATACAATAAGAAGAAAAATAGCAACTTACTCAAAAATAAACAATTAAAAGCTCAAACTTTAGTCTTGTCAAATTGTTCCACTCTTTCTATTCATGTCACAACACTTATTCCTCAAGTCTTTATATGGCTGCAAAAAGGAAAAGCAATTAAGGCTGACTACAAGTCCTCTCACCCTTCAAATGCAGAATGAAATTTGGGCTCAGCAAGGGAGCATTACAAGATGACAGAGATCTCCAGCTGCTCAGCCGCAATAACCACACCTCATAGACATGAACATTATGGAAAGAAAACCAGAAATCTTCAAGGAAAACATTAATTTCTACCTTTTATTTCTACCTTTAGCCTGATATAAAAAAGCAGTATGTGAGGATACTCATTCTTGAGAGAAGAAAAAATACAAAAGCTTAAGAGCTAGTGTATTGTTTTTTCTGCAGCCAGGTTTTGGTAGTTGTGGGAGGAGGGGGCTCGAGGGAAGGCTTCTTCAAGAAGCTGCTGGAAGCTTCTCCCATGTCTGTCAGATCCAATACCAGCTCCAGGATGGACTGATGGGCCAGTCAGAGGTGATAGTAACGCCTCTGTGACAACATATCAAGAAGGAAAGAAAAAAAGATTAAATGAAGATGGGAGTCGGAGAAGAGTGAGAACATGTGAACAACAATTCAGACACCAAGGTCACTGCAGAAGGAAGGGCAGGAGGTGCTCCAGGCACTGGAGCTGAGGTTTCCCTGCAGCCTGTGGCACAGACCATGGTAGAGCAGCTGTGCCCCTGCAGCCCAAGCAGGACCACAGGAGTGCAGAGATCCACCTGCAGCCCGCGAAGGAGCCCACACCAGAGCAGGAGGATGCCTGAAGGAGGCTGTGACCCCATGGGAAACCCATGTTGGAACAGGGTCCTGGCCAGGACCTGCTGATTCATGGGGAGAGGAGCCCACGCTAGAGCAGGATTTCCTGGTCGGACTTGTGGCCTGCTGGGGACCCACGCTGGAGCAACCTGTCTGAATGACTGTATCCTGTGGGAAAGTGACCCGCGTGGCAGCAGCGTGTGAAGAACCGTTGCCCATGGGGTAGACTTGAACTGGAGCAGTTTGTGAAGGACTGTTTCCCGTGGGAGGGATCTCACGGGAAGCACAGAAGAAAAGCAGTAGAAAACAACTGACCATAACCCCCATTCCCCATCTCCCTGCATCACTGGAGAGGAGGAGGCAGAACTTGGAAAGAGAGGTTGGGGGGGAAAGGTGTCTTCAAGCTTCTTATTCTTAAGCTCTGATCTTGTTAGTAATAAATTTAATATCCCCACATGGAGTCTGTTTTGCCCAAGACAGTGATCATCAAGGAATCTTTCACAGTCCTTAACTCATGAAGTGCTTCGTTTTCTCTCCGCTGCCTGTTTGCAGGGGGGAGGGAGAGACTGGTTTTAGTGGATCCCTGACATCTGGCCAAGGTCAAACCACTACAGCAAGCTAGGATGGAATACGGATGTTTGTATTTATCCTACCATCGCCAACCCCACGACAAGTTCTTCATCTGGATCACATCAATCTCCGAACCACAGGATAGCAGAAAGGAATGTGAGGAGAGGAAAGATGCAGACAAAAAGTAAGTATCAGTTAATATACAAAGATTTCAGAGATAAATACAGAAGTGTTATATTATAGCAAGATCAGAAAGGATGAATCACAGGCTCTGGCATTATTAGCACCATGCTCTAACCAACTGAGCTAATCTGTGTTCTGTGAGTGCACCAAGGTCCTCATGCCTAGCCACCTCTTCCACTGCACCCCTTCAAATCAAGGGCCTGAGAAATGGAAGATATTTATCAAATAACTTCAAAGAGCTACTTGAGCATAACAAAAGGAGGAAAGCTGAAGGTCACACAAAAAACACCACAGTAGTAGCAAAACTATAACTGTGCAAAGTAAAAAAAACACACATGACACCACTTATCTGTATCAGGCAGATTTAAAAAAAAATATTTCTTTGGTAATATAAGTTACTGTTTTGGAACTTCAGTTTAACTCTCTTAATTGTACATTTAATTTGTTTTATGCAAATGTGAAGGCTCAATAATTCGCTTATACTGGCATGAGAACACAATAGGAGAATGAATAGGCAAAGACAGAGAAAAAAGAAAAAGCTTCCATGAATTATTAGACGTGGGAGAGCACTCTTCCACTGGAAAGCAGTCAATAATAAAACAAGCCAATCAGAAATAAACTATTTGCCTCAAAAGTCTTCAAGAGCTACTGCTAAGCCAGTGAAGCATTTTCCCAATGTTGTTTTGCAGGCTGGCTGAGCCACTTTACAGGAACTTCTACCGAAGTTATCATAAACTTTGCTCTGCTCCCACAGACTGCACTACAAAAAGTAAGATGACAACAAATTTATTCCTAGAGCCACATTCAATTTTTAATTGAACAGGAGGCAACGGCTCTAGCAGGACCATGCTAAGCTACTGAACTGATGAAGAACATTTCTTTCACTTAATTACTTGCAACACTGATAATTTGTGTATACAGATATGTTTGCTTTTCTTTGGATTTGGTAGGGCTGTTTTCTGTGGAGTGTTATTTTTAATGGCTAGAGTAAAGGTTTTAAGTTAGTCAAATAGTCCCCCACCTTACAAACAAAGAGCACATTCATACTGTCAAAACAATAGCTAATTATTTACTTGAGATGAATCTGCTGTGCATAGTTGTTCAGGGATATTCACTAGGACTTGTTTTGTTACTGAGACTGGACTCTCCCCCTACCAGTCCAGAGGAGTGACAGCTACAAGGCATAGGCAGCTCTGTATGAACCACAGAGGGGACTGGAAAAGGCTGCGAATAAGCAGCACCACGCCAAAAGACACCAGAAAACACCCACTACTCCTGCTTATGCTGGCTGTAAACCAGTCTTGCTACTCCTACAGGCTCCTTCAGTTGATGTCATTAAAAACGAGAGCAGTGTTTACACTCCACTTCTTAGCAGCTGATCAGGATCAAGTCTGCATTTAAGGGTTTTGTTGTGTTGGTTTTAGAGTCACAGACCACAAAGAAAGGTACGAGAAAACACTGTCAGCCAAACCTTGCTCCTACGAGCATTAGCATATTTGCTAAACCATACTTGGAAATATTTTCAGATATATTTAAGTTTGTTTCAGACCAAGAGTCCATTTTTACCATCTGGAAATTTTTAGATTGTAGTAAGCTCATGATCTTGCTGAGACTTGACTGCATGTGTCTGCCAAAAAAAGCCATAGTGTCTCACAAATAAAGAAGTTCAATTCTAATTGAAGATATAATTTAAATAAGTAGACTTCTTCATTCTCATTGCGAGAGAGTGGCGTGGATTTGGGAACAAAGGAGTGCAATTGAGCATGGGAAGACAGAAACAGGTAGGGAGGTGTTTTAGCTTTTGCCTTTGTTTCACACTATCCAATTCTATTTTAAGTGCAAATAAGTTAAAATAATTTCCCCTCAATCAAGCCTGCTTTGCCCACAGTTCAAACTGGCAAGTGATATCTCTGTCCTTATGTCAATCCATCTTTTTCTCCCACTGTACAGTTGCGGGGAGAGTGAGGGAGTAGCTGGGTGAGCATCTGGCAGCCAAAGTCAACCTATCTGAGGGGCTGGAAAGGAAACCTATTTTGCAAAAGCAACAAAGACAGTATTAGCTGCAATAAGGCATACTTACTGCAATTTATATAGAAAAATCTTTCCCCTTAGCTCAGAAAAGGATGCCTGATAAGACAGCAAACTAGTTTACCTGGCCATAAAACAATTCCAGCTCAACTCCTGAGGGCAAACTCTTGAAGTTACTTTTATTACTATGACAAAAAACAACAAAAAAAAAAAAAAACAAAAAAAACCCAACATTTAAAAAAATTAAAAAAAAAAAACAAAACCAGAAACAAGATGCATGCTTTATATACAAAAAGGTATTATAGTATGGCTCGCTATCACTCATAAATCATTTGATTCTAACACCAAGTTAAACAGTACTGTTTTCTGACATTAATCCACTGCAAAACGAAGTATCTTGAAAGGATAACATCTTGCATTGTCAGCAATACCTTGGTTTCTCTTTCAGTTGCAAACCCAATATAATTACTTGGTTAATATAAGTATTTTTCCCCCCTTAGTCACAGGTAAATAAAACATTCAAAGCAAAAAGCACCTCCACAATAGAAAACTGGCACCGTGCATTGAAGTGAGAACAATGGACACTGATTATTTTCAAGAACATACCACTTGACTATATTAGAGACAGGAATGAAACTGTATCAGAATCAACTAAAATGCAAGAACTATACTGGGAATGGCTTAATCCTGTCTAGGTATTAGCACTTGCAACTCTTTCTCCTAAGAAGTTCTCTATAACCACAGTTCTGCCCACAGGTCAAAAGGATAAAAATTACTTCCTCCTATTTAACTGTGCAACACATCTACTGCTTGCTTACTGCAGCAAAGTACACTATCAGTAAGTCATCATTTAATACTCAAGTTCATCAACTACATTTTCTCTCATTTTTATGAAATAGAAATGAGCTTCAACATTGCGAGAGAATCTGCCTACATTCAAGACTACTAAAAAAAAAAAAAGCTGAGGCATGTTCCCACAGGAAAGTTATCTGTGTAACCCACACTTAGAACTTTTTTTGAGCTACTGCGGTTACTGCTTGTAGATTAGATAAGGAATGGTTGCATGAGATTTTATGGCAACAGATACGGGAATGTTGGTGAGACATCAGGTGATAGCATTTTACATCTTTCTTGTGCACAATGTTAAGAATGCCAGTGTATTAACCTTCAGTCACAAATTGACACAGGCAAGCTAGAGCTTAAAAGTTATTCACTGGAAGGAAAACTACAACAAGAACTAGTAACAAATTGTTTGGTTAAAAATTATAAGACCTACGTTAGAGAAAATCAGAGAAAAGAAAGTGGATGCTATTTAGTCATACAGATTAGTTTTCAAAGATTCAATTCCACATTCACATTTATTTCAGCAACAAAAAGATCATATTCATTTTCTTTCTGCATTTGAAGTAGAAAAACAGCAGCTAACTTTTTAGAAAGGGGAGATGTCTGACAAATTTCGCAAAAAAAATCTGTATAAAGATTGTGTAAGAGAGAAAGTAGTTTTAGAGGGATTCTACTTTCAGAAATTAACGAAAGTAGTTTTAGAGGGATTCTACTTTCAGAAATTAACAACTACTATATCTTTGCTACCTTAAAAGCAGCATTGGAAATGTTTTCCTTATATATAAAAACACGCAGGTCACACAAGCCAAGTAAATATTGATTTTACTATAAATGAGCTAGGAGCAGAAGTTAAAACATTCTGTGCAGACCATTGAAATTATGAATTGCTTTAAAAATATTTCGCATTACAAGGTATTAAACCAGCTAAGAACCTTTTAAAATAATCTGAAGCTTAAAATGATTGAGCTGTATGATTTTAGCAGGGGAAAGTACAGCTGAGAGAGAAAGAAGCAATATTAAAAGGCTGGACTTCATCAGCTCAGGAAGCCAAGCAGGATGCTCTCTTTCAATCCAAGGCAGGCAGTCCTGAAGCCTTGATGCTGGGGGACAGCTCAGGAGCAAACTTGGAAGAGCACTGGGCTATAACCAGTCATCAGCACAAGAGGGGATAGGCAGGGACAGGATCTGCCCAGCCAGCACATCTCCAAAAAGTTAGCCTCAATACACTCCTTCTTCTAGCCAGTTTATCAGAACAATAAGAAATACATGATCTTTGACATGGTTGTGGTTCTGTTATCAGCCTAGCTGTCTTCACATCCCAGGCATATAACTGAACATTACACCTATATACTCTTAAATTGATATATCTTGGGCCTTAATTTCAAATTAATCAGATCCAGAATTGTTAAGCCTGAGCAATATGTTATCTCAAAGAGGAGGTATTTCATAACCGCAGTACAAATCCACACTCCAGTCAAATTCAGTAAGGGAGATATAACCATCCTGCTTCCATCTGTGCAAGCAATACTAAATGCCCTTTTATCTGTCAAATATTACCAAGGGCTGTCAGTGCACACTGTTGCGTGCCAGGTTTGACTGGGGCAGACACAAGGGGAAAGTTGTTGACTGTCACCCTGCACAGCACAGAACTCGGACAGCACATTCTCTAATTTGCTGAGAGAACCTTTTAATCGTTTGCTACTTTTCCGAACACTCAGATAGAAATTCATCTCCGTACATAACAAGTGCCAGAGTAAAGGCATCTCCTTGCCCGGCAGCACAAGTCCGTTTTTTACCCGCTGGAAGGATCAGCCAGGGAATTACTGCAATTCGCTTTCTCAGCCGCTCGCTCAGTGAAGATTAGGGCGCGCCCCACCCAGACGCCACACAAATGAGGTCACATAGCAGACCACACTGCTGCCAATTCCTGCCCTATTCATCAGGGACGAGGGCAGGAAGCATATGGAGCCCTCGAGTTAAGGGTCACAACATTTCAGCGAAACATAAAAGTGGACCAGTGGCAGATTATTCACCGGTCGATGGGACATGGTTTCTCCATATGGCAGAAGTGAGTCACAGGCACCACTCAGTCCAACACAACGCAGAGGGGCACAGCCAGTACCCAGCAGTGAAACACACCCCTACAATTTGCAAAAGGAACTGTACTACAAGACAATAGAAAATACTTTCCACTGCTTCAGTATGCGTGTTCATTTAATAGTTTAATATATAAGAGGAGTATATTTAAGTCTTTCAGATCTTGGCTATAAGTTCATGAAAGCACCCAAAAGGCAACTATATAATAAGATGTAATTAATAAGTAACCTGTTTTTATTTACAACTATGCTGTATTTCAGAACACATCCTTCATCACATGCTGCCAAAAAGAATAATATACCATTTTCAAGCATTTTAAAGCCAGTCGTCTGAAATCAAACAGATCTGAGGTCCAGCATGGCTCTACTAATCACCTAACCAACCCAGAGCTTACAGTAATATGAACAATACCACAAATATGATTTTGACTGTTGTAACAGCTTGTGTGTTGTCTCAATTTCAAACTGCTATCAGTGCACATATCTTGTGGGAACATTGGTGAATTCCTTCCCACCTGAAAGGAAGCTTTTCACTTGCAGGCTAGTGCTCATGAGATTTCAAGAGGGAGATTATGGGAGCAAAAAGGAAGACACAAATGGTAACAGAAGTTAAATGTAGAGTTTTAAAAGATATGCTCTCAAAATATCCATTTACAAAATGCCTCAGTCACTTCATTGCCATTACTGTCTAGTGCTATTAAAAAATTAACACCCATTTCAAACACTGGGGTGGTGGCCACACAATTAGTTCACACCATAAAATGTCTGTTGACAACTGTATGAATAAAATAACAAAACAATATCTAGCTGCATAATGCTAAGATGCTAACATAGATTATTCAATTACTGCAGAGTACTTTATTGGTTTCAAGAGTCGATATATGAAAACAGTGCCACAAGGCAACTCCTCCCAGAAGGTTGCACAGAACTGGCATCTTTTTCTGCCTCCATAATATAGGTTAAGTAGCCTCTCATCAAACGGCAGGGTGACATCCATTTGAGTAATGAGGTAATTGAGGTAAAAAGTAATTTAAGAAAATAATCACATCAAATAGTGCTACAACAGTGGAGTATGTATATATGAATACAAAATAGTCCAATCATTTTCCTGGAACAGTTTCAGAAGTTTTCCTGGAAGAACATAAATTATCTTCCCTGACATGGAACAGCAATGAAGAAAACCTATTTGTCTGAAAGGGCGAAAAAAGTACAAGATCCCTTCTTTTTTCTCCTCTCAGATAAAGAACAAGCTTTGGTTCCAGTTAAGCACCAGTAGTTACCAGTAGCACCACGCTCCCAGCACCTATCACTGACTTAAGAACTTAAGAGGTTATTAAGAGATTAGACATTTATAAAGGACATCCCATTAGATGAGCGAAATTATTTAGTATGTTTTAGGCCATAAATCCATCTCTGACTAAACATGTTCATGTTTTTTAGGATTCAGAGGACAGATGAGAACCTCATTCATTTTGATTTCACTTAAAGTATTTGAAAGTAAATGAATTAGTTTATCAGATATGAGCTTCAACCTCCCTTTCTACAGTCCCTGCCAAGTCTCACAGCAAGCACACAACCAAAAAGCCCAAGCTGCACCTTTGCTGACACTGCAATGCTTACAGGGCAGTAATAACCCCAAAGCCTTCCAGCCAGAGCCACACACAAGGTGCTTCCTAAACTTCTCAAATGTCTCCCTCTTATTTATATTCTGGATTTCTGTGAGAAGCAAAGAGCATGAAGAAACAATTACATACACACCCCTCCCAACTTCCCCACCCATTTTTTCCTTGCTTATTTCCAGTACCACTTCATTAAAAATCCTGTCCTCTCAGAAAAAAAGTCTTCCTCCTCACAGCCCCAAATTTTTTTCTTTCAGCTCTTTCTCATTTTCCCTACCATGCCCCTCAACTTCTAGTTTTCCTTTTTTTTTTTTTTTATTCTCTCCTCTATGCATTTCCAACACGCTAAGAAGTGTGCAAAGCCTCAAGTCCCTCACAGTCTCCAAATGCCTAGTATTAAAAAAAGTGAGCACATGGCAGTAAATTTGAAACCGTGACTCTCCTGGAAAGCAAATCTACAGTCTTACACTTTATGAAGAGTTAGGAAGATTATAATGCAAGGCATTCCCTGAAAACAATCCTGCTGCTCGATTAAGAAAAATTGTAATTGCAATACACCAGCCATACGTGCTTTTAAAAATTGAAGGCCCTAAGCTCAGAGTTAAACAGGCTCTAAGAAACACTGAACACTGCTCCATCATACAAAACACCTGACCAAACACCCTAACCTAGACACAGTTAGAGCAGACACCAGAGAAATCATCCATGAAACACACAGGCATGGCCCAACATTAAATGTGTACACACTGATATTTACATGTTAAAACACCTGAGGAATTGAGAAAGAAAATCTCAGAAACTGACGCACCCAATTTCCCAAGAGATCAACATTTCAGAGGTACCACAACTGCAATGTTCACCAGTTACTTACAGGCAGCATGACTGGCTATAACACCTGTTCACAGTTTATGTTCTTCTAAAAATAAAACAATAAAAGAAAGGAAAAAAATCCAAGAAATAGTCCTAAAAACCCCACACTAATACACACAGAGCCAGAACAAACATTTTCTACAAACAACAGCCCAAGTTAAAAGCCAAGCAAACTGATTTTCTCCTCCTCCTAACCTTCCAAGAGTGATCAACTGCAGCTGTCTCACATTAGCTGGTTGAATACATGCAGATTTTGAAGAATGCCAGACCTTTCCAACCTATAATTTACTGAGCTCTCCAGAGTTAGTCAAAAGCAACTCCACTCCCATTACTAATTTTTCTTGACATTTTTGTCAGTTTTAAGAAAGTTTGGACTGAGTCACAAAGGAAAAGTTGCTGCTCTCAACTAAACTGGCTTATTTCCAAATCCACTCATTGTTCTAGAAGCAAACATACATGAGATCAGAGTCCCAGCCCATCATTTTATTCTAAAATTTGCCATTATGCTGATACATATTGGGAGGATTCTTGTTTCTCTTTCTAAAAACCAATATTCAGACTTAAGCTTTGTACCAAAAAACCCACATCGAAATGTGGGTCAAATGGGCTAAACTCTCTATTATCAGCAGTTTCTGTATCCATGAAGATCTGCCACCAACTCACAAAATAAACAGCCCCCATCCATCCATTACTCTATCTAAACAACATATTCATAGGTAGTAAGTAGGAATCCTCCCATTGTCTTTTCCTTGCCAATCTATGTTATTTGGCCCTGATTCCAGCGGAAGAGACAAGTCATGAAATTTCAGTTGGAATGGGTAGGAAAGATGGCAGGAAAAAAAAAGTAATATTCCCAGATTCTTCTCTCTCAAAGTGCCCCTCCACAAAACATTCGTTGCAAGTTGTATTGCTTGGAAATATTGCTCTCTCTCGATACCAAAGTGGAGAGAAAAACTTATGAGGTGCGAAGGAGCTGCTATAAGCATATACATTCAGAAGTCCCAGAAGACATAGTAAGGAGAACTGTAAAGACTCAATACAATTAAATACTGAATTCACTGCAACTTAACACATAGTTTAAGAAAATTGGGGGCATTAAGACTTGCAATCAGACAGAACAGCAATGAAATTTATGCTATGTTATGCTTATGTTATAGGTGAAAGGGAAGCCCATGACACAAGCATTACCATCAGGATCTTGGGGCTGCAGGTGTGACGCAGCCAGAGTTCACACAGAACTTAAAATGAAGCAGTTCCACAGAAAATAGCCTTTCCCTGTTCTGTTTCCTGCCCCACCTTCCACAACCTGCTCTGTTAGAGTAAACTAACTTTCACAAAGTTAAGAAAAGCAGCTTGCATCAAGTGTAGAATATAAAAACAGACCCATATTGCTGGATTCCTTCATCTACCACAGCTTTCATAACTTAGGTAAGCACTCACCCAGCGGAGGGTAACAGGTCTGCCTGTTGGTATCCCGCAGCACAGCAACCTTGTACTTTTTCCACACGACTTTTTTGGCTGTTTGAATGCTCATGATCAAGCTCACTCTTTGAATAACAGGAAAGTAAAGATGTAGAGGAAGTACACGCTAGTACCCACACAAGAACTGCATGCTGGGACCCAAGGGGGAGGGAAGCGCTGGTTTTCCTCAGAGCATTTGACACATTCAGCCACAGAGCGACTGACAAAACCAGCCAGGAAATAAACCTCTTAAAATACTGCATATAAACAAGTAAAGGACTGCAAGCTAATTGATATTCCTTTCCTCTTAAAAAACAGAAGAATATTCTGTTTTGCTGCTCCTTATGGAAACAGGAGGATACTCCAGCCTTCAGAGAACTGCCAAGTTAAATTTACCAGAAAGCAGGTGGCAATTTTCCTTTTCTGCTCAGATCAACCTGTCTGGTGAAATACCATACTCATTTTAAAAATCCTAAATATTTTTAGCATTTACTTTTCAACAAATTTGCAGTACCACCATAACACTTTTTCTACACGTTCAACAGAATGTGAAACAGCCTTTCAAAAGAACACAGATTTTAAACACAAGATTTCAGCATAAAAAGGAAGTTCTACAAACAAATGTCAAAGTCAAAAATTACAAACTCTGATTAAACATGTCCTTTCCACTGTGCAGAAATTCCAAGTACGACAGAGCACAGAACAGTAAAGCAGAAAGTTAGTACTGTAAGGCTATGATAGCATCAGAGTTATTTTACAAGTGGGCCTTTAAACTGTGCTTATCACCAGTACAGAAAGAAAATCCAATCCCTCTATCTTCAAAATCCTGTTGCCAACTTTATAATCAAATCAAGAGGACCACAAATTCTGCAGTTATGGAAGACACACAACTTCAGATTGTACACTTTAAGATATTGAGTTGTACGGAATTCCAATAGCCACAAAGTAATGCAAGAAAAGATTAACTATAAAATGTAACTACAAGCTTATGACAAGAGAGGAGCATTATAAAGAGCAGAAATGGTTTCAAAAGCAGAAAAAGATGCTGTTTAATGTATTTGTCTCATTGTATTAACCTATCAAATAACTGCTCTAAATACTGTTCTCATATCTCCATTAATATTCAGCTGGGACAGTTAACTGTGTCACACACCAGACACTCATTTGGGGGAGGAAAGGAGGGAGAAACCAAGATCAGATTTTTCTTTAAATTTTAGTGAGCCAGGAATTGGTCTTTTTTAGTTTTGTGGGTTGGAGGGTTTTTTTCTATTTTAAGAATTCCTCAAAGTTGAAGGCTGAAAGACTTCACACAAAAGGAGTTTTGTTTCCATGAATAAAGACAACCATACATTCAAGAGGCTAAATCAGACATTTGTATCCAAACATTTGTGAACCACACAAACAGGAGCAACATGGAGAGGCAATAAAAGTTTTAAAGCTAGAATTTCTGTTTTAGAAACAAATAATGATGTATTTTGCCATAGTGAATATAAATATAAGCCTTACTCTGCTAAGCACTTCACAAGCACAAAACAAAAAGATGCTGCCAACTGCACCAACCTAATAATGAGAATTAGCAGAATGCCAGGCATGTAAGCCAGTAGTCTCACAAATGGCAGCAGAACTTCCTTTCTTTCAGGTCTTGATGAAACTAGCCTGAATTCCCTATGCATGCTCTCCTGTTGATCCAATACCTCACCTCACTTTAGTCCCTGCCATGGCCCATCCACACTTGGCCAGGCTGAAGAATAAGCACGTTTCAGGAGTTAGCTTGTTACAATATTTCTGCATTTCCCACCTCTCAAAAGCTAAAAGGTCTGCAGTCAGTGAGAGCAGTTAGAAAAACATCAGTCTCAGAGTCCATCAGACCCCTGAATTTCAGCTTGAAGAAAACCATTCCCTGGAAGCTGTGGTGCATGAATCTCAGCTCTCAAGCTCTGCTTTGCCATCAGCAGCAACAGCAGTCCATTAACAAAACCACATTCATCTAACAGTAAGTTTTACCTCAAAAATCCAACATTTCAATAAAAACATACACTAAGAATATTTATTAACTTAAGAGGGGGCTGTTGGTTGTTTTTTGATTTAAACATAGTGTATCTCCTGCCTAAATGGAGATAGAATTAAATAGTTCCATGCCAGAACCCATCTGCAAAGAAGTTAGCTTTAGGATGGCAGGAATATTTTTACACTAAGTTTTAAAACAAGTGAAGCTGTGGCCTCTGCCAAAATCTGATGTATTGGGTGTGAAATCCATGTGTTAATCACAAAAACTGAGAAGCAAAAGAGAAAAAGAAACTTCTGGGCAAAGTAATTTTTGAAGAAGGCAAAAGAAGATTTTTTTTTTGCTTTTTTAAACAAACTCAAGAGTTCAACACACTCTACATACTCTCTACCCATAAACCACTTCATTCATTAGGAGAAGATGGTCTTTTTCCTACTACTACTGAATTCAATAGGCCATTCATTTAGCAGCTCTCTGTCTGGAGTACGTGCTCTCTTCTATTCTCTCTGGTGTTGACAGCAGTAATCAAATTTTGTACATACCACTGGCCCTATTATAGTTCAACAGCAGCTGGCTGGCTGCCTAGTCTTCTTATCATGTATGATAAAAGAGACCAGCCAAACACACTAGTTGAAACTACGGTGGGAAGACAGAAGTAGAATTAAGCCCAACTAGACGTCGAGTAAGTAGAAATCACATTTTTTTATGCTTGTCCATGTACAACAAAGCACAAAGAACAAGGCCTATGCTCAACACAAGCTGGCTTTAACAGTTTTCAGAAGGGCTGGAGCTTAGATGGCAATTCAGTTCTTGTTGAAGGGAAGGTCTGGCTGTCACACTTCATCCATGAAACACTATTCATTTATAGCTCGAGCCGACACAGCAGGAAATGGAAAAGTGAAAAAGCATAGAGGTAGGGAGTGGAAAGGAAAAAAGAGAGGGGAAACCCCCAGATAACTGTTCCCATTCATTTGAAGGTGAGCTCGTAAGTACTCAAGACCACTTCTCTATCACAGCCTCAGCACACACAAAGTCAGCACTAGGCTCAGAATAAAAGTGAAGTTCACAGAGGCAAACCACAATGGGAGCAGAGGGCAACAACCTTTAATTGTAAAAACCCCCTGTATGCAAGACAATCTAGAATGAGATTCGTTTCCATTTCTTCTTTGCCTTCTGGGAGCCTTCCAAGAGTCTTGAATGCCTTGACTCTGAGAAGAGGAAACTAGCTTCTTCCAGCTTTGTTCCAAGTAGGCCCTGGTTAACCCTCCTCTGAACTTCCATTCTTCTAGATCAGTCCATAGGGAAATGGTGGGGTTTATGGCAGAGGAAAGAAGTACTTTAGGTTTGTTTTTATGACAGCAGAAAAAGGAGGTCCAGAATTTCTTCTCTGCCTTCCTTCTCCATGACACACAACCCAGGTGCCTACTCTTTCCTAGAGGAGGAGCATAGTCTTCCATAGGGTTCCTGTGCTACCTGTTTAGTCCTACCCTTTATAACACAGCTATAATGAGCATCTAGTTAAGCATTTCTCATGCTGTGGGACATTCATACCCCATAATTTCTTTCAGGATGTTTTATTTCACTACAACAACTTGACAGGACTCTTTTTTGCTGGCCTAACAAATGTACTTTGAATTAGTAGACCACACAATACTTCTTTAAGCAAGCAAAGAGAGCTTCAAGGCAATGCTAAGGAAAAGGATGGTAAAAAGGCAACAGGAACGTGAACAGAAAGTAATGTGTCAAGTGCTAGCTGCATTTTTATGTAAACTGGTTAGTAGTTTAATGCCTATTTCCAGGAAACTCAGAACACCAGCAACTTAAAATAACAAGGAGCTTCCTTTTACACAGCAGGTTCATGTCAACAAAGTTTTCTCCTGAAAAGTGAATTATCAATACAGTAAATACCCTCTCTAATGTGGAAGAGGAATGGAGTTTTGAGCATGGCAGCTATTGGAGCACTGAAGTACAGATAACAGATATTCTCTCAGTGCTCACACAGGCAGCTCCAACACATGCTCTTCAGTATGGCTGAAGTGCTGGATGCTGGAACTCAACACACGGTTCTTGTAAAACAGTGTATCTGTGGCTGACACAAATAACCAACTCATCTTTCAAAAGAAATAACAGGAGTAGCTGTAGATGTGATGCCTTTCAAGAACCACCATTTTAGTAACTCTTTTTCAAAGTTCCTCTAACAGCTCCCCTTTTCCTCTTGTATAGATACAAGCAAATATTTTGAATGTAAATACAGAGAAAACCTGTGGAGCACATTAGTCTTCCAATTGCTCACATTATACCCATACCCATGAAACTCAACCACAACACAACCAGCATCCGCTTTTCAAAGAACACCCTGGGCCACTTGTTTCTAGCAGCCCAGAGATGAGACAGCAGGTCCACAGGAAAAGTAGACAACTTGTGCATTTTGCTTCTAATTTAAAATGCTGAACACACCTTCCAAACCAAGGTTCCTTGCCCATTCACGGGCAGCTTTATGAAACAAATCCCAATCAATCCATGACAGATACACAGCTCAAAGTTTGTGGGCTTGTATGCTGAGAATATAATGTGTGTTTCAGCAGAAGCCCTAGCACTGAGCCCTGAGTGACAGAGTGAAAGCCCAAGCTCAGGAGCAGGACCATCACTTGAGCTGCTCCACCTCCTCCAACCAGCAGTCCTGGTCATTTATAGTTCTCAAAATCCTTTGCCCTGCTGCAGTGGGACAGACTAGGAAGTGTGGGTTCCACTCAGCAGCCAAGCATCTGTTAGAGCTGCTGATGAGCAACTACACCCAGGACAAAGCAATGCCCTCATCACAGTCCACAGCATCAGAACTGCTGCAGAAAAAGACACTGCTTCCAAAAAAACCCATCTTATTCATTTGCCCTTCACATACCAGAACACAATTCAAAGCTTTCAAAGCAATGGTTTAGGCAAGCATATAAATAAAATAATTTACTTGTACTCTTTCCTGTCACTCACTTGGTAAATGTCAGTTTTCACTTCCATGAACATAAACATCCCAAAGCTTCCTTCTAAATCGCACAGGGATTTTTTTTTTTTCCCTTAGAAAGTATATTCTGATACACTCTTTTCAAACTCTCCCAGCTTTCTCCATGCAGACTGCACAGGGCTGTGCACTGGCATTTGCCTCAAACTGGGCAGGGAGGAAAGACAGTATATGAGGAAACCAGGAGAGCCGCTCTGGAGCAAGCACATGTCTCCCACTTACCAAAGCTTTCAGGCCTTTACTGAGGACACCTCATCCAGCTAGGGCTGCAACCACAACCCTCATCCTGAAAGCTAAAAGTCTCATCTTGTACCATAAGGGGGGAAGGGAGAAGGAGGGGAGATAATCACACTTGAGTATAGTACAGGTGCATTTCAAGAGAGGGACAGCCCAAGCAATGACAGCATTCATGATTAGCAGGGTAACACCAACAACTGCAGCATCAAGCATCTAGAAGTTAGCTTTTCTTTTTTTAATAGCCTGTAAAAATGCATGGGTGATCAGATAGCACCCTCTAAGACATTAACTCTCCAGCTCTACCATTTAGAGCACACTATTTATTTGCATACTGATACTGAGCTGACGAGCATAGATATTACCGGTGTTTTTAAAATTAGCATTTCACTTTCTTCCACCCAAACAGTCTACTTCCCTTCCAGTTTGTAACAATGTATTTTATTCATTCCTTTCCACAACAAAAAGCCACAAAGTGCAAAGAGGGAGAGCATCGTGAAGAGCTCTGCCTTCTGCAGGAACTCTTAACGAAGTTCTTTGAACTTCCCAGTTACCATGCTGAGAATGGGGAGTTTTGCTTACCTCGAAAAGAGGGATCAACAGAAAGCCTTCATTAAGAGCCCCATGTCTCTTCATTCCTTCCCTGAACAGCAAGAATACTGGAGAGAGCTCTCTAAACTAAATAGAAGGTCTTTTCCCAGTCCAGAAAGCTAAAAATCAGAAATAAACTATCAGAGGCATCCTAAAACTAAGAAGAAAAGTCTGTTCCCTATGGTTATGTAGTTGACTGCAGACAGCTCAGGAATAGCCTTCCAACAACCAGCTTCTTGTCCATTAGCACCTTTTGACAAATACAAAAGAAGTTTTACTTGTTTGTGTTAACTAAAGCTATCCATTAAGAACATACAAAGCAATTACTAAAAGAGGACAGTTACAAATCCATTTAAACTCCCCAATCCTTGGAGTCAAACCTGTCTTACCAAGGATCCAAGGCAAGCATCCCTCTTTCCAAGGCACCCAGCCCACCATCCTGGAGTAGCCTCACAACCCCTGGGGATCGCACACTGCCCAGCTTGATGAAGGCAGGCATCGTACCATACCTTCTGCATGATGCCAGAGCAACAACTCGAAGTTCTCTAAACTGCAGAATCCCATCTTAAAATTATCTATGCTGCTCCTGCTGTATGAGGCTTTATTTTCATGAAAGACCCTTTTATCGAAAGAAAAAACCCACATACAACATACTGAACTCCAGTTCAATCCTCTTTAAAAGCTTCCACCTAACTGCAGACTTACTATACCACTTGTTAATTCGTCCCAATAGTTAAATTTGCACTCACTGCCAAAAGCTTACAGAGCATTCACAACCTTTAGCCACTGATCTTTTAACAGCTACAGATGGCAAATCATTTTGTGATTAATATTACCAAGACTGCAACAAGGCCAGAGAGTACGTTTCAGTAGATAATCCAACATTCAGATGCTTTGGTAGGTTTAACACTCTACAGAGACTCTATTAAAAAAAAAGAAGTCATTGCACCACAGTTGTGCATCATTAAAACTATTATTAAAATTAATAGCCTTCTTTCTCCCTTCCCTCATCAATTAGGACAGAAAAAAAAAGAATGAGGTTAAACCATGTCCTTTGTAATACTTGTTAAATATTGAACCTACTGGAACCTGCAAAATAACTGATTAATAAACTACTCTGAGGCCGACGTCAGTTTACAGAGGACCATAACACAGCAGCTATGGCAACACAGAACCATCACACTGCACTGCCAACTAGCAGTGGGAAACACAAGAACAAAGAGCAAAGCAACAAACAGCACCAACCTGCTTTCTTAGGGCCACAGAAGCAGAATTAAAGCTCTCGGAGGGCTCTTCAGTTTAACACAGCATTTCTGTGAATCAAGGAACTAGGGGCAGAGGAGAGTGTGAAAAAAAGACAAAGCACATGGCACAACTGAACTGTTACCTAAAGAGAGAAGAGACCCACACAACTAACCACCAAAAAACCCTAAGCCTCTAAAAGTAATGGTACACACACACTCATAAGCAAAGATCTACAAGCAGTGAAAAAAGATAGGTGCACATCCTTTCGCAAATAAAGTGTGCCATCTCAAGCCACTTGCCCAGGTTCCAAAGCAGAGACCAGGAAGTAGCCCAGCTCACACATCAGCTGAAGAGGATAAGTAATACTTGGGTTAGTAGGCCCCTCACTCAGCTCCGCACTAGCTAAGGAAAGCACACACAAACCACCATCAGTGGAGATGTGGTGGAAAGAGGACCAGGCAGCAGTAAGTAGCTGAGGTGCAGTAACTGATTTAATTCTGCAAGACAGCAAAAGGTTGCATGTTTACACCCTCACTTGTTTTCAAGAAGTTTTCAGCAAGCTTTCTTTGTATACTTTGCAGGCTTCTGCCAGGTCAAATGGAAAACACTGGGCACAGTTCTTTAAGCTCAAGTGTGCGGAGGAGTTATTACCACAGCTCCTCTGGACAGAAGGATTGCATTCTTCTATTCTTCAAATGTCACCACCCACTAAGATATGGTAATAAAAATCTCAGAAACCTCATAAGCAAAACCAGCAAACATTTGGCAGAAGTTAGCCTGCAATCACACAGTACCTCTCTCAAACTCCATCTATACCTCTTAAAGTACTGTGGTACAGTGACCAATTCCACTACTGCTGCATCCACCAATATGGCTTTTGTCACCAATGTAACCAAGTGTCAGTTGGATTTAAAACTTAAATCATGTGAAGCTTGAGATATAGGCCACAGGTACAGTATATGGCAAAAAAAAAAAAATCTCTTCAAGACTCACTGGCAAATCACACACATTCCTAAGCCAGAAAAATGAAGCCCCAAAACACAATTAGTGTAATACACACAAATACACACAAATCAGCATCCCTGCATAAATATTTAATATCAACAATATAGATGTTTACAAGCTGATTTTCAAGTAATTTGAGGATTAAAAGCAGATGTACACACTATACTAATAACCTTACTCAAGCATCACACCTTAAACCTGAAATATGAGCAGGAACAGAGTCTCACCTATGATCTGAACAGCTATTTGTTCCACACCCGCATTGTGCACTACTGGTTATAAAGCCATCTGATATTTACTGCATCAGACTTACAACAGGCTCAATAAAATTTCACATTACTTTTACAAAAACACTTTAAAGCTGAAGCATTTCATAATTCACTTTTTTCCCTTTGAATGTGTTTTATCCCTCCCATGTTGAAATAAACAATCACTGCCTTTATATATTTCAAAAAATATATATATCATGAGTACATAAGTACGCAACATAAGTATCTTTGAATAAAAGTTGTTACACCAAAGTGAATAGATAGAGGTTCTGAGACACCATCCCCTGTGTTCAGGACCCTCGCTCCATTTAGCAAATGGGCTTTCATAACCCCACAGTGTCCCTAGCACACAAAGCAAAGCGCTCCAAAATGGCACTACATGTTTACCAATTTGTTTCTTACTTTGTCTTGTCTTTCCTACTACACTACTTGCTTCTGTCGCTGCTACCAAGCACTGAGTAGGTTTTCTCACAGAATTATTTTCTTACTGACGTAACTCGTCATTCTCAAGTGGCAACAAGGTGCTACTGAAAAGCACGTCTTGTTCCTCTCTGCAAGTCTGCCAATACACCCAGGCAAAAGCCACTTCAACTTCACAAAGCTAATATTGAGATAAGTTGCATTAAGCTTGTCTACAGGTGTATTTTTTTAAAAAAAAAGTCATTACAGATTGGTAAAACTCCAATATAAAAAAAAGGAAGAGATACAAGATACAGCAAGATACAACCAGGTCATACAGCAGTTGTAATTCACTCAAACACAAGTATGCAGTCCTTTGGGCTCTTTGTTACTCTGCCTTTGGCTTGCCTTAGATTTGAGCAGTTCTCCGGAATACCTATATTCAGCCAAAAGTCACACTTCATTCATTTCCAATAATTTAATATCTAACTGTAGTATTCTGACAGTTACACTGTCATATAAACTTCATTATTTATGCACAGTTCACTCACTCTAACCGGATTGGTTTGAGATAGTTGCATTAATAAAACATTACAAAACTTCACTGCTGCTTTGTTTTGCGGGGAGGACAGGGCTGGTTTTGATTTTTTGTGTTTTTTCTTTACTTTGTGGAATGACCATAGAATTAATTCCGTTTGTTTTCTTTAATCTGCTTACAGGTGCTTTATTTTGATTGATTTTAAAATCACAGCACTCTGACACATTCTACTTGCTATAACAAAGTTTTTCTAAAAAAAAACGCTTTCTAATCACAAAGGTACTTTAGGTCAGCCACAGAAAAACTTCTACTACATATTATCTTTATAAACACATTACAAAAAAGGTGATTCCCACAATAAAGACCCTTACAGCTTAGACTGTGGCATAAACAAAGCAGCTTAGTAGAAAGATGGCAAGACTCAGAAGCAGACCTTAATACAGATGCAAATAAGATGTTTATGATGCTACTTAAAAACACAGCCTACTACTATGTACATTTGGCAAAACTTGTGCTCCCAAGTCCATGTGAGACTCTGGGTCTCTGAAAAGTAGCTCTAGCACAGATGTAGCCAAATGACAAGAGTCAAGAAGCTATATTACCCAGTAGTTTTTAGAAATCTACCTTTCCACCCAAATAATTGCCACCAGCCTTGATGTTTTCCACTACCTATTTTTCTCCTCACTTGCCTCCAAATACTCAATTATTCCTCCTGTATTTGATAAAAACCTCACTAACATTAAGAAATAAGGTAATCCATTCTCAAAGCAAATCACAAGACAGTTCTCCTTCGGTCTTCCCACTCTCACATGATCATCAGGTGCTGTCATACTAACAGTCTTGTACCTCCCATTCCACAGTAATTGACTTCATCTTTTTTGCCTTCATCATCTTCTGCCCCTGAGCCACACAGCTGTTCATCATTTTTTTACCCTCTGTCAGGAGGGTCAAAACAAATAAGGCAGGCCAATTCATTATATTCCAGTACAATCCCAGTGAAGTGAGCGTGAATTGCTAACAATACTGTAAATAAATCATTCATGTCTCCTGTGTTGTCTCTTGCACGCAAGATCATGCAGCTGGGACAGCGAAGCATCAGAGAAAGAGGTCTGGGGGCAAGACTAGGTGCAACTACTTACCTTCTACCGGCACAACAAAAGCAGGAACAAGTGAATATGAGGGAGAACTGTCACAAGAAATCTAACTTGTGCTAGATGTCCCTAAAAACACATTTCAGCTACCAGCTAGACCATGACTCACAGCACCTCCCCTACACCAGGTTTCTGGCTAAACCCAGCTCAGTCAGAGAGCTTTGCTAACTTCATCTGACAAACAAGCCTGAAAAAGCACTCAGGGCCTGCCCCAGCCCTCATTGCCACTTCCAAGAATCTGCAGGAATTGCTACAACAGATTTCCAAGTCTATATTTCAATAATTGGTAGGAGTAGAACAGTACAAGAATATATATGTCCAACTCGAGACAACAGCTGTGAATACTATGGTGTAAAAATCCGGTTTTGAAGCCATATAAGCCCAACTGATAGTATTACTTTTATTTAAGGCTTTAAAAGATTTTAAAGGCTTTGCTTCATTATTATCCATGAATTTGCATACAAAGGCATCATGCTTTCTCTAAGATAAAAAAATAGGTGTTTTGATAAAAGGGTTTACAGAAGTAACATACAACTAAGGAAAAGCATTACACTAAAGCATTAGCAAACACCAACCCCACACAATTTAGTGAAAGGATCATTAAAAGCATTACCCTAGAATATTAGCAACCAAAAACACAGCCCTCAAAAACACCCAATCTAAAGCAGTCAGTAATCCCACTTCATACAAGTTCCTTTGGTTTCAAGTTATATGAGGAAGAGAAGAGATTAAAAGAGAGAAGAAAAGAGAAAGAATTAAGAAAAAAAAAAACCAGACAAAAATACGCATCATGAGCCACATTTTCCAGGCAGCAGACTAGTCTCCCTGCAGCTCTTTATATCAGGTTTGGCTGGGGTAGCCACATCCCCCAGGCAGAACATCTGGTCTGCCGTCCACTCAGTGCCCTCCCAGCCAGAGTGTGTTGGTGCTGCAGCCAGCCAGGAGCTCCAGGGGGTGTGGTGTGGGTGGGCTCCCAGGAAGGCCTTCCTTGATGGACAGGCAGCCACATGGTTCTGGGCCATGTGCTTTGGCCATCTTGGACCGTGTGCTCTGTGGGCAGCCTGGGCACAGCAGCCAGCCTGCCATGTGCTCCAAGCCAAACCATGCGGCTGCGGGATTCTGGCTCTGCCACGTGCACACATCAGCTGGTTTGGTCTGACCCAAATAATTAATACAGTGAGATTCAGTCTCACATGTGGGAACAGCTGGAGCTCCTCTCGGTTATTATTATGACCATCCATTCAGTTCCCCATGCACTCAGCAGCCAGTTCTGGGCAAAAACACCAAAAGCACTTCTAATGATGTAGTGGGTTTGCCATTTGTTCCACTCCTTCAGAAAACCCGTGTCACCAACAGCCTACCTCCAAACTAAAAACAGGAAGTCAGGTGGGAAGCCATGCTATGGTAACAGTGATGACAGGAGGGAATTCCTCATGTCTCATTTCTGAGCCACAGCATCTGGCCAAAACAAATCCCATAGCCTGCCTGTCTCTCAAAACCCAAGAATGGATCACAGACACAGTGAAGAGATTACAGAGGTGGGGTTTGTTAGGGGTGTGTTTTGGGGGGGTTTTTGTAGTTATTTTTCCCCTCCTCTAAATCCTATCTTCTGTAACAGAACAGAAGAGCCGAGAGATTTGTTACAACTTGGAAGCATACAAGGCACGGTCAGGTTCTGCAGCTGCTGCAAGCAACAAGGTTCAAGCTGCAGCAGCATCAATCCTAAAACAATGCAGGGCTTGGGAAGTAGAAATGGAGACGGTGAGCAATTCCAATCCAGCTCACTGCTTACAGTAATTACACAGGGCTCCTGAAGACATCAGAAGTCTGCATTAAGGTAAAATGGTCAAACTTTATAATTAAGCTTCATGGCTATTACCACTATGAAACAGAAACCCCTTTCTATTTATTTGCTTTAACTTGCTCTAGCCTAGAAGTTCAGATTTCAGCATGCTGGCAGTAGTCTGTAATCACAGCCAGCTGTAACAAACTTTCTTCATTACCTGTAAAAAGTTAACAGATATTAAATTCTACTCTAAAGAGTGCTGTATCAGTCTAGAAAAAGGGAAAAAAAACACACGCACACATAAGGATAACATCAGAAAGGCTTGGTAAACATTGAAAGCACAAAACAGTGTTCTAACCCACAATAACTTCACAAAAACACAGTAGAAAGTGTTTCAGCACTATGAACCTGAACAGAAGTTCACCAAAACTATTTTGAAATAAGCCACGTGTCTTTTAACATAACCCAGGTTCAAAAACATATATTGCTGAGAACCCCTTAAACCAAAGAATCTCCTAGACAGCATCACCGTAGCATCCAAGTACCTTCTTATTAAGCACTGCAGAGAAGTTAGCCCTCTGTAGTCTGTCTCTCCTCCCTTTCTGGCATTTACAGTACAAAAAGCTGCAAATGATAGATGAAGGAGGGGGAGGGATAGATCACCACACATACATATCCACATCCGTTGTGTCTGTATTAAAAAAGCTATTATGAAAGTGGAAACTAGGCAGACTAGAACAACTATGTGTCTCACGTTTGCATTAACAAGTTATTGTGAGATCCTTGACTGCGATTTATGAACAAGGCATGCAGGAAATGGAAGAAAAAATCATCATGCAATTATCTCTTGTCTAAAACCTGGGCACACGGTGGTGAAATTACAACACAGTATAAATCACAGGGAAACCATATACACATGATGTCTAAAGGCTGAGTTATGTTTTTATTTCAACAAGGCCAAGTTCTCAGGAGCAGGCCAAGTGCAGTACAGAACCACAGAAGCTTCCCCAGCTAGATGGGGAACTCTTACTGAGAGTGCAACTAAAATTTTCCAGCAGGTTAATGAAATCACTACTATCCCTCCTCATTCATTGGAGCTACTAAAGCACAACTTTCACACTTGCATGCACAAGTAAGAAAGTATACAGACAAGGAAGATGACAAACATACAGAAAGACAGGAAAATATAGCTACCAAGTTCCAAATTCAGACCCTGACAAGCAGGAGAGCCTTAGCATATGCTGGACCAGGTGAAAAAACAATTGCCAGCTTTTTTCCAGAAGAGCTGGAAGAAGTGGTGAATTTACCTGCATCTCCAGAGTCCAAATCCCAATATCCATATACTGCATGTGTAACTTAAGACATCCATGAGAAACTTCGGGAGTTAACCTTACCAAATACACGGAGGTACCTGAACTTAACATCCATAAATAGTTATGAGACATGCTTGAGATTGCTTTTTATTTTAGATATCAGAGCTGACCATGAAAGGGGAATGGGTTGAGGATAGAGGGTGAGCAGAAAAGAGGTGGCAGTAAATATTATCCTTGAGAGGCTGGATATCTGAAGTTCTTTGGTTGTTTGCCTGAGATGCACTTTGTCTGCATCTACTACATTAAGTGTCTGACCACATGAAGCCAGTATTCAGGGGCAAGAACATCCTTGGCCTGCAACTTCTATTCTCAATCTCTCTCCCCACTACAAACCTTTCACTGGATGACTCAGAAGATTTACCTTTAGCTCAGCTATGGCATTGCTTTCTAAAAGTAAGTGAACACATGAGAATGCCATGTGGACAATATGTATTCTTCAATTCTGGAGAAAATTAATGTAGTCACACTCTAGAGAACTACCATTCAAAAACATCAAAAGACTTTAGGACAACAAGCACCAATTCTTATACCAAACTCCAAATGGTTTACAAAATAAGTTATACATCATCATGTTTCTAGTATTTCTTATCATTCGAGGTTTTCAACAGTCACCTTCTATATCTCCAATGCTCAGGAGCCCCACACAGAGCCTGGATGTGACAAGGAAGTACACCCTGCCCCAAGAGTGGCTCAGTTATGTCAACGATGAGCTCCCAAGCGTGCACACACATGCTTGTTGCTGGCTGACTCCAAGTCACCCTTGCTAGCTGGGGACAACTCAGGAGGGTGTGTAGTAGTTCAGCACATATTGCAAGAATTCCCACCCCAGCACATGATGAAAGAAGTACAGAAGCATGCTTTTTTTAGTATGAACCAAGGATTTACCATCCTCCCAAGCAACTAACTGGAAACACCTCATTAAAGACAGATTTCTAGCAGTCTCAGATCCACACACTGCTGTGTAGTTACTCAGCTTGAAAGGGCTGCATAATTTCTCAGGAATATTGCCATTTCCAAACAGAAGTCCCAGAGGGGGAAAATACAGGTCTACACAAACAGTGTGCATAGGCATATAAATCTATATATCCCTCCTTCTCTTTTATCTTTAAGTATACACAACAAGAGGACAAAAGCTCAACCCCATTGCATGTTGTTCCATCACTTAAAACCACTGCCTTATCTTGTGGCTGTGCTTTTGCACATCAGGAAGAAACATCCAAGCCAGAGGTGCATAATTACATTCTGTTTAGCATTCGCTTTATGAGGAGGAGGGGTAGGAACAGGAGCAGTTTTTAAAATATGTCATTCCCTGAGGGTGCAAACTCATGAAACACCTTTTTTTCAGAAACATGAGGTTGGTTTTTCCTTGGAACTTTCTCATCTCTACTCCCCAAACCTTACAATAAATTCAGTGAGTACATCCCATCACATTGCTTATCCCCAGCTAATGTATTTAATATTCAATATTTTATTTGAGCCATTTCTGCCATTTATCACAAACCTTTTTGCCCTTCTGTAAAAGTTGGTCACATATGACACCTACTTAGCCAGTTACTAGTTACAACAAAGAAACTAGTTACAGGAACATACTAAACTTTGAAAGATCTACCTTTCTTCAATTTTGAAGACATTAGTCCACATCCACTATAAGAAAACAGAAAAAGGAGAAGGAAGTCAGGGTAAGGTCTTCTTGTTTGTTTTGTTTTATGATTTGTTTGTTTTCGCAAAGAAGATTAGGTCATAGTGCTAAAGATCAAGGCTGACCTTCCTGTATGTTCTTGATATTTCCCCTGGAAAAAGCACAGATCTGAAGTACGGATAACCCAAACATTCCATGCATCTGTCAAGCCCCAGGTCTGTGATAAACAATAGAGCTGAAAAGCAGCAAAGATTATATCAATTTTACAATTTTCCCTTCTAAGAGCAAAGGAAAAAACCACTACTATCCTGCAATGTAAACAAGCTTCATCTGAAAACAAAAAAAATTCCTTAAAACTTGATAGCCAGTATTGTGATATGGCGACCCAAAACTATACTATAGAGGTCTTTAGCACTTCAAAATTCACCTGGATATGCATCCTAAGGAAGACCCTCCATTAACAAAAAAAACCCAACAAAACACCTAGCCATACTGAAAGAGAGTACTTAGCTAACTACAAGAGAAATCAAGGGGATTCTTAAATAATAAAGAGAATCCAAATTCACTAGCAGGTATTTAAAACATAATTTCTATCAGCCAGTTCCATCACCCAATTCCTGCTAGAAAAAACTGCTTACTACACACTGCATATGTTATGTGTAGAAACTGACTTTTTTTTCAGCCACTGTGCTTTTATACCACGTTGAAAGAAGTGTTTGAAGCATTTCAATATTTCCTCCCACTCCCCATTTTTATGCATCAACACTGATTCTTGTGTGCTAGAAAGCTTGCAAGGAGTCATCTCTTGGGATAAAAATTTAACAGACCACATTATATTTGCATAGGTCTGGTTAATGAAGAAATGACTGGCAGAGTGTAATATCCTGACCTTCTGTCATGAATTTTAATTGCATACAGATGGTTAACTTTAGCTTTACCTTCCCACCTGAACAGATCCACATGGATAATTTCTCCCTCACCTTATGTAGCACAGCTGACATTTCATGGAACCCACTGCTGTGCCCATGAGTAACCTGTGAGACATCCTGTGGTGGGTGCAGTGGGTCAGGTGTGACCCCTGCATCCAGGAGCTGAGGTAGTTGCTAGACTGGAATTACTCTGCCCTAACCCAATTGCAGAATTCTCACTGGTAACACCATGGCTGCTGTAAATCGAGTCATTTCTAAGCCAGCCCTGTTCTGACTTTTACAATCTCCATTGCTCTTCTGAATTTGTCAAACTCCTTCAAAGAGAATTATTCCTCATCCCCAACACAGGCTTCCACTCTGACCAGGCAGGTTGGCACAGAAGAACAAGGCTGTTCTAAGAGAAGTCAGCTTGAAAAAATTAGGGAAAGAGAGAAAGTACTCTTTAATCTCTCCATGAAATGAGGAGTTTTATTTTAACCAGACAACAAGCATCTTTCCTTCTATAATATATTAATGCCAAAAACAACTCGGAACAGAACAACAGATTTATCGAAGCTGAGGTCAAACTTGAAATTTATGAAAAACCTTTGAAAAGGTCTACAAAATACAACTACTTGAATATCAGTAAAAAGTAGATATCCAGTAGAGGAGGTACAAAGTTTTTCCCTGTATAAGCAGTTTTTAAAATAAAGGTTTAATCGAATAGTCACGATCCATAACAAGACGTCTTTGCAAAATCACATTGCCAGATTCAACTCTCAGCATCCTTACTCAGCACATTTTATGTGTGCCTTTTGGGTTGTTTTTTTTTTAATATGTGCTTCTGCAAAGAAACCATTAACTTTGCATGCAGCAACTTGCAAGATCCTGAAAGATTTTCTGCCAAACCTCCTCTACCATGGTGTTAATTGACCATACAAGTATTCAAAGATACCCTTGGGTAACTGCCAGAAGGGAACACAGTCCTCTGTAGCTACACTGTCACATCCATCCTTAGCTTACTGCACTAATGCTCTGCCCTGGGATGGAAACGCAAAGTCAGGTGTCAAAACTTCGCTAAAACATCCCAGGAAAAAAGCAAGCAACCTTGGTCACTCCAGGACACTCATCCCTTGATATCTACCTGCCTAGAGCAAAGCAAGAACTCCAAAATTTCCCGTGTGGATGAAGCATAAAGCTCCCTTTGATTCCCATGCTTCTACGTTTTTTTCCCCATCAATTCAAAAGACACACCTGAAAAACTCACATCAGAATGAGTTTCTATAGGAATAGTTGGCAAGAGAACAGATAAAGTGGCCACTTTATACTTCATGAATCCCCCAAATACTAAGAAAAACACCAGGATACCATCACAAAAGTTTACCATGTGACATCTCAGCTAAGAAGGAAAGCTAAACAAGAAGTACTTCTGTTTTGGTCACATTTTTCCTCTCTTCTTAAGAAGCTAATTTTGTCATTTTAGAGATGAAAAAACAAAGAACTCAAGGCCAAGATGATATTTTAGACCATTATTTCACTTAGCTTTACATTAGACAACTATATTTTTCTCGAGGATGTCATTTTAAAAGAAACCTCTCTTGTATATATATTCTTACTTGAATAGGAATTTAAAATATAACTTAAATATTAAATATGTAGTTATTAGTATTTAATTTAGTTGTTTGTTCTACAGAAGGATATTTGAAATAGGATTAGGGGAATTATTTAAAGCTGAGAGGACTTATTTAACTAGTTCCACTTATAAAAAAGAAATTGTAATTATTGAATCAGGTTCTAGCAAATAAATCCTCTCGCCTTGTATTAATACAACATCCTCCCTAACTGAGATATAATTAAATCAGCTTGCTCTTACTCTGCAAAAAGTGCAGGGCACTATTTCTACACTGGACAGACAGAGCAACAGGTTACCTATTTATGCTGCAGATGCTTAAATAAACAGCAGATGATTATTTTTAACAAGCTGGATGATTCTGGAAGACTTGATCAAAATGACCCACCCATTCCTCAGATGTGCTTTCACCACTCCAAGCCCTGCAGGATTAGGAGGAACAAAAATGTCTAAAGGCTATTAAGAAAGGAATTAAAATTTTAACTTGTCCCCATTGATTAAGATCGTTGACGGATATCTGAGCTAAAAAATAGTAATTTAACCAGGAATTCTCTTTTCTTCCTGTTTTTTGCATTAATTCAATACTTAGGTCTAAAACTGTCTGAAAAGTAGGTTTTATAACTCTTAACTATATCCATCTTACACAGAAGGGGCAAACTCTATATCATATACCAATCCTCACTGATATTAGATTTTACAATTTGTCAGACTTTCCAAAAAAAGGCTTTTGTGATACCTTGCAGATTCCAAACTATAGCAGAGTTCAATTTATTCATCCAAAAGGAGAGAAATAAAACGAAAGGCAAACAAACCCATAGCCTGTAATAAGTATGCCACAATACAAAAGAGTTAAAAAGGTGAGTCTCACACAATTGACACACATTTCTTTTCCTCCACTTACATTACACTGCATCCCAGATAACAGATCCAGACCAAAATCCAACCCACAGCCACAGATTCCCACCAAGATGAAACATAATTAATTCAATTGCTTTTTAAAGACTTCCAGTAATATTAGTTATCATAATTACAATTCAACTACTCTGTTAGCTGATAACCTTTTGGCTCTGCTAAATTTGGGAGTGCCAAGAATGTATCACTTCCTTTTTTTTTTCATTGTATTGTAGATGAGAGTTGAGTCTCAAATGGCCACAACCTCTGTACATTTTTCTGGCAGTGCAAGAGGTTTTTAATAGGACAGCAAGTTAAGGTCCTTTCTGAGTGCTGGAATAGTATGAAAGGAACCTTGTTACAAATGACAATACGAGGTAGACATAATATGATGAACAAAACCGGTTTTTTCTGCCCTCCATCAGTAGGAGAAAAACAATTGTGTGCATTTTGGTACAAAGGGAAAAAATTGTCAGATTAGTGAGCATGAGGACCCAGTTCCATATGAAAACAGACTTTTCTTCCATTTGGAAACAAGTCTGAAGTTCCAATTCATTTCACAATTTCTCTCCTCCTTCCCATACCCACACAAATTATGCAGAATACTTTCATAATCAGGTTGCACTTTTCTAGACCACAAATTTTTCTTTCACAAGGCTACTATGGTACATTACCACCCTTCAACAGTGCAGTGTATCGGAGGATTCATGTTCTTTAACCCCTTCCTTCTTTCCCCAGGCAGCAAAATGGAGTTCAACTGAACATTACCTTTTCATAAATTTTATTATATGGGGACAAATAAAAGCTAAAGCTATTTTGCAGAGTCAGAAATACAAAGCTGTAATAAAACAGGGTGAAAACTAGCAATGAAAAGAAATAGATCAGCAAAACATTTGTAAGCCATCTTCATTTTTCTTAGTCAATTTATCTGAACATTACATAAACCTAGTCCTTTTTCACCACCTGACTAATGGCTTCTGCTCCATCCCAGCTCCCCTTGCCCAACAGCAGCATGGAAGTTCTGTAGAGGAAAGGATGCATCAGGACTTCCAAGGCAACAATCAGCAGCCAAATTAGAGATTTCATCTTTTTTCGGGCTGAATTACACTAGAACTCAAAACCTCTATGGCAGTACATTACACAATGTTAACTAATTTTTCCTAACCAGCTGCAGTGGCAAGTTTTGCAGTGTATCCCGTTTCCTCCAAAGGCCATTCAAAATATCTGGACTAATTTAGAGAGGACTTCACTGTCAGTCACAGAATTAATCCTGAAACTGTATTTAATCAACTGCACTAAACCAAGACATCTTCAACACTGTATTGCAAAGAGACAGAGAAAATCAAATTTGATATGTCTACAACAGGTCAGGGCTTCTTGGGGCCTTCACTGATTTCATGACAGTTTTCTCAGTGCCAAAGGCATCCTACCCAGTTAATAGGTAAAGAAACCTCTACATCACAAATGAAATTTTGCTCAGAACACAACAAATACATTGGTGTTGAATTACATTCTCTATACATAAAACCACAATTTATGGGATCCACCAAGTATCTTTTCCTCTTCTAACTCAGTTTCTACCGAAGGAAGTCTATCTGCCTCAGGAATAGGCGTTACATGCTAGAGTGATACCTGACCCAAGCCAGTAACCTCTAATTTAGGAGTAGCATCAAGTTAACCAGTGATAGACGAATAAGAGAAACATAAAAGTAGCTGTAAAGATGCAAGAGCTCCTGCAGTGTGAAAGTGCCCTGGAACAGAAGTACCATACTCACATTCCTCTGCAGGGCAGAGCTGCACTTACTGACACACTGCACATAGCATGAAATTCCTGTGGGAATTCAGGAGCCTCAAGGACAGCAACCTCATCCAGGAAGTAATCTAGAAACAGACCTCAACTGAGACAACCACAGCATGCCACGTCGTTCACTTGATCATTGGCTACACCATACAAATGAATGCAACATGCAGATCATAAAGCTAGGAGACACTTGACCAGGATAACCTGCATAATGCCCCTGTGAGCACACTCGCCACCGCAGTGCCAAATGCCTGAGCACCACCATGCCAGAGCTACCACACTCTGTAGTGTGCATACTCTGCAACACAGCTAAGCATCCACTTTCACACTAGGCAAACCAAGGAAACAGCTCTCCAAACATATTCCCCACATTTCCTCTAGGAAAATATGGTCTCAATTTCTTGTCATATGGGTCCATCATTACCTATGTAGTGATAAATTTCCCTTCTACATACGGCCCTAAGCTCTCCTTCCTAAGCATCTCAATTATTTGGACTCCATGCTTACACTTATGTAAGTATCATGATAATTATCTCCTCTCAGGTAAACAACTACGGCAATTAAATCCCTCTTTTTCCTCCAATGGTTTTTTGTTAAAAAAATATAACAGAGCTGTCCCTGTACAGGCCAGCACCCCTTGCAACACAATGGCTGTTTATCATGATAACACTATGTCCTTGCAACCACTGCTGGGGTGGTGACCAGATGGTTGCCAACACCAGCAACAGAGAGGCTTGTTGTGGTTTTATTTTTGGGAAGGAGAGCAATGCTCCTTTTTTCTAGCTCTTGATTAATTTTACAATGTCTTTCTCCTGGGAAGAAGGGGAAAAAAAAATAAAAAATCAGGGCTCACTTCAAGCCTGCTTTCGCTTTTGTTTAGACCAACATCTTTCAGCATCAAGTTTTGGTACTGGCACCTCACTGTCAGCTTCACAGAATCACAGAATAATCTGTGTTGGAAAAGACCTCTAAGATCAGAGTCCAACCACAAACACAGCACTGCCAAGTCTACCAATAAACTCCTTTTTTTGGCCTTCATCCCTGGATGTGATCACTGAGCAGTATCTCTCCAGTGCAGAAACACATACAAACACCCACCCTCTTCCTTGGAAGGTGTTGGGGCTTGACTGAATTATTAAAATATACCCTCAATGCTCTCTGACCCCTCATAGTCCTTCCTGGTACACATTCTCTCTGTCTTATATATCAGGAACAGGACCCACCTCATCCTACACTGCAGTTGGGTGCTCAAGGTAACAGTCAGTGGTTTGAACCCTTTGAAAATTTGAACTGGCACATCCACACTGACAAGGTGGCATGAGGGCTCTAATTAAGAGTGGTTGTAGGAAAGATGAGTACCACCCCAAATCCTCAGCCCCCATCCCATGGCTCAGAAAAAGCGACCTCTTCAGATACACGTTTTTCACTGTGCTCAATCACTGAGGTCCAGGGCTTGGTCCAGGAACCAGTTGTTGCACAGCAGGCAGATGCTGACCAACTGCCCCAGCCACACTGTCTGCACCAGCACTCCAGCACAGCCTCCGCCACTGCGGCAACAAGCCAAGTGCTCTAACAACACATGAGGAAGATGCCTTAGAACTAACTCCTAGAGCATTTGTGGATAGCTAAGAGCTCTTCCCCCACCCAGCTGCTCTAAGACCACCAGGACACTTTATCCCTCCTCAGTAATTACTGCCCTCAGCTCATTTTTCCACCAAGTCATCTCTGTACAAATATTCACAGATATATCTTGGCAAGCAACCCTCACTTCACTGGAGCTATCTTCTATGAAGATGATCTAAAGTAGCAGCTAAATCCTTGAGGATTCTTTTTTTTTCTTCCCAGCGAGGCCAGAGATGCAAAGCCAATGAGGCAACAGAGTTCAGCAGCAATAAAAAAGTATGACATTTTCCACCTGTTTCACTAGGTTTTAAGACTGTCTCAAACTGCCTTCTGGTCACAACACAGAGGAGATGCTGCCTGAAAAACAGAAGTATAAGGGGCTTCAAGCATCAGCATACAGCACCACCACACACTAGGAGAGATCCCAGGGCAGCAGGAGCCAGCACTGCCACATTCATTCCCTCACCCTTGCCCCATACCAGGATGACAGCAGAAAGGAAAAAAAAGGCATCTCTTTTGCCCTTCTCCCATACACTTTGCAGCACACACTGAGTCATTTACTGCAGTCTACCCTTAACTGGAAGAAAACCATGAAGTTGAACAAGGTAGAGGAAGAACAGAGCACATGCACACACACAAAAAAGAGAAACTTGTGGGAAGAACAGAAGTATCTCTCCAACAGCAAGGTTCGGGGCTTTTTAGTTTATTTGGGGTAATTATTTTTAACTGCATATTATGTTCAAAAATTATCCTCATACTTGGAAATGAACAGGACATCTATTTTTAAATATTATTAATTCAGTCACAAGTCATCCCCAGAGACAAGACAAATAGTAATAAATCAATGCTACAAACAAGTGCAAAGTCACACTGGCTGTAGAATAACCAACTAGGCTAATTTATGTTGCCACTATATTTTACATACATCTCTGGATTGCATGTGCCACAAAACCTTTCCTTTCTAAAACAGATATCTATGACTCAGGATCCCATATTTTAACTCAGTTAAATGCTCCAAAGCATCTTCTGCCCATGTTCTGCCATTCTAACCAACTTTATACATCAAAGCAAGTTCATACATTCAGAAAGACAGCAGGCTATCATATTTTAATGTTTATAACATGGAGGCTTAAAATGAGATTTATAAATATCCCAGTCTCACAACTGGTGCGAACAGGAGAGGGACGAGCAGGGAGTTTGTTTCAGGCCAGTATACACCCTCCCAGTTTCTTCCATCTGTTCTGGGGACTGCTTGATACTCTGTGACACATGTAAATAGTACTATGTTACCATCAAGACTGTCTCTAGTGACACCTCCAAGACACGCACGGGACCTCACCTTCTCCACTGCACTCCTGGCATTAATTTCATTGTTTCTCCACAGACTGTGAGTCCCAAATTAGCAGCCAAAGGGTGATCACACCCCAAAAGCAACCCATTTGTCAAGACCAGCTACTGTTCTTTCATCCTATTGCCCACACCCTTACTTAAGAGAAGCAAAAATATTTCAGTGAATACAACTTCCTTTCTTTAGATATGATAGCCTGCAACACACAGAGACCTGTCACACCACAGTCCTGTTGTGTGCCTTGCTTAAAAATAAACGATATTTTAAACCAAAGAGTTTGGGGGTTTTCAATTAGAAAGACTTTTTTTGTTTTCCCAAATCAGAAAAGGTGTGTTCTCTCTCTACATTTTCTTAATGAACACACCCAATACCGTTAGTCACTATGTAAGCAAAGTAACTACTATCCTTTACCGATGATGAAATATTTAACGCTGCCCGCTGAGAAGGGGAAGTTATTTACCATATAGTAACAGAAAACCCACTTCAGCAGATTATGGTTACAGGAGAAGGTTTCAAAGCCAGAAAATTCTTAACTCAAAGGTTTAGAAAGACAAGTAGCCTTCAGGATCTAGCACAGAGATTACTTCCCCTCTTAAAACAAATATGAACAACAAAATACAGTTTACATGGAATTCATTAACTTCGGGTTTCCTAAGTTTTAGCAACAAATTCATTACAGCCTAAATAAAAACCTTTCTAAACGGCTGCTTTAGATTAAAAAAAAAAAAAATCTAAAATTTCATTTTTCTCCTGTCCATGCCTCACTTCTCCAGAGGAGAGTCTCTGTAGAGACTCAGAGAAGTCAGTCCTAAGACTTTATAGCAGGTTCTCATGCTCCTTCCCGTCAAGAAAGATGGAGACAACACATTAATTCTTTTGGCTTAAAAAGGCATTTGTCCAAACTCTAAAGAGGTGTTATTTAAGGAGAGGCTCTAGGAGATGACAGAGGTAAACAGACACCCCTGTGGCTGATGCAGCAGACATTCCATCCTTGCATCTCAGCAGCTCTGTAAATCTTGACTGATCTAGTTTTCTTTGGATAAGAAAGGACAAGAAAAGCATCTACATGGACAAGAAAAGCATCCGCATAGAAACAAGTCACAGACTGATGCCATCAGTTTTCCAATGCCCATAAATAGAAGAAAAAAAAATTTTCCCATTAGTGGTATGATGCATCCAGGCATTTGAACCTTTTTGGTAGTGCTGGAGTACACTTGCAAAAATTTCACCTCTGCATCTCTATGCCTTATGCATTGCTCTTCACCTGGAGAAAAAAGGAGGGAAACAGATCTGGAGAGGCAGCAGTGCAAAACATCAGGTTAGCAGACTCTGTAAAGCACTTCATTAAAATTATTAATAGCAGAGTGCTTTCAATCTGTTTTTCAATACTAATTCTCCTGTAATCAGGGAGCTTTCTCTTAACATTCAGAGGGCAAATAATGAACTTGAACTGGGTTTCAATAGACTTCAGAATAGAAATAAACCAAACACAGAGGGTACAAAATTTGTGACAATGTACCCAACACCATTTGAACTCTTCCCTCATCTTTCTCCAGTTCAGTTTTGGAGATGCTAAGCTTAAACCACTTCCACATTAATACAATGATCAACATTTGACCTGCCCTATCAAGACAGCAACGTAACCTTCCAAAGGTATGTTTCATTGCTTTAGTAAGTTCTCAAATGTCTGGTGAAACCAGAGCAATGGCTGGGGGAGGGAGTTAGGGGAGGGTGTTTCTTAAAAAGTGTCCTTTTGTCCTGAATTAGCTCAATGTTCCCAATCTCAATGCGTCAGCAAAACACTGCATCCTCACTGGCAAATTCATGGGCACTGTATGAGTGACACCGTCACAAAGACTACTCCTCCTTATAAAGTGTGTAAATTTATTTTTTGAGTACAAAGATCAGAGCAAATACTTCACATCTTTAATAATTCTCAGACTAAACTTAATAAAATCTGTTCTAAATGAACAGTATGATAAATAAGATTTTTTTTTTTTTAAAAAAAAGCTCAATAGATCGAACCAACAAGCTCTAAATTGGGAGCAAGAGCCAGGTCAAAGAGAAAAATTCCTAGCACAGAGGAAAAGTATTCAGATTGAAACAATTGCACATCATTATCCCAGAGAGAGCAAAACTAGATTCAGAAGGACATTACCAGACTTGCTTGAGAAAAAACTGTGGAAATTGAAAGAAGCATGGTGTTAACACAATATGTTCTCGTGAATTTCCACAAGAAGTTTCATCCAAGAACAAGATGTACATGTAGAAAACAGAAAAAAAGAAAAAAAGGCAATGAACTCTCTCTGGAAATGATTTATGCTGACCATAGCTGTTGTTCATTATAAACCTATAGCAGCAGTCAAAACCTGGAAAGAGGTAATAGAAAGGTCTTAGTCTGTTGGCATTTAAATACTACTTTATTTATTCTCTCCTGCTTATACAATCATATTTTATAACTATTAAAATAACACAGAAACCAAAATGTTTCACTCTATTCCCAGCATGCTCACATAAAATGTTCAAATAAATCTCTTCCATTTGTTATTCATGCACAAACTGCTGGCCTTTGCTCATCCAGAATATCATGGTAAATTAAGACAAAAGATAAAAAAACACTTCAGAACCTACATATCACACCAGTTTTCTCTAATTAATAATTTGTAACATCACATTTTAGGATCATATTCCACCTTTGGTTGTCTGCCATGATCTAAATTAGGAGGGGAGCAAAAACCACATTTGATGCTAGGAAATAAAAGCAGAGTACATGGGAACTAACAAAAGCTATTTATGGAATGAACTACATAGACCCATCAAAGCATGTTCTTTCATGGCTTAAGTGCATGTTTCTCCACGGCTAAATACATAAACCAGTGATTGTTCTTACATGTTTGTCTTATTCCTCTATAAAATCTCTCAGTTTTTGGATGGTGGGTCCTCCTGGTTTATAACAAGGCAAGAGGAAAAGATGCTGAAGTCCAGAAAGGATCTTCATTATTAATTTATGGCTGTAAAGTACTACTGTACATTCCCTACATTGATCAGCAAAATAATCTTAAGAATATATATCTAATCTCTGTCACGCAGCCAAATCCTTTCCTACCATCATGCATCCAGAGTTTTTGAAAGAGAAGTTGGTCTTTTACTGAAACACATAGCAGCCCTGTTTCCCACTAGATACAGGTTCAGCAGCTCTACACCACTTCTTCCACACCCAGCAGGAGACTCACTCACCTGAAAAGGTGCTAGGCTGCTAGAGAATGTTCCCCAGCACAGGAGCTGCCTCCTTTCAAGAGAAACTATGATTAAGCTGCATAATGCTCAAGTTATTCCTCTCTGGCATATCAACATGTTTAATGCATCTGTGCCACGCACTCAACAGATTAATAAATACCTAAAAGTGTAAATTATCCAAGAGTGAATATATTTCTGAGTGTAAGAAACCTTCACAAGTCACTGCCACAGCTGTAGATTTGTAAATGTCCTCAGTGATCACCAGCCTCCCCTGCATTGCTGCAGCCTACATCTAGAGCTGGTTCAGACAGTCAGAGGGAAGACGCAGCCCAAAACACATCCAAACTCAACCCTGCCCTTGGCCGAAGGAACTACAGCTGCCCACACCATCCCTGTTACAGCTGACCACCTTCCAGCAGCCTCCCCACTGACAACCAGCTCCCAGCCCAGTCTCAGTGGCCACAATCCATAGACATGTCAGAGCCTCCCATCTGCTCAGACAAACACCTGGAGTCAGGGACAGTGACCCTCTATCAGCCCCAACTCGCTGGTCCCACAGAGAAGTGACAACAAAATGTTTGTACTTCAGGTTGGGTTTTTTTGGCTCCACTCAGGGCTGAACCAAACTTTGCTCCAATAATCCAGGTTTCTCTTTTACATTCTCCAAGGCAGTATCAGGTGGTGTGGATATGCTTTCAAAGAAAATGCTCAAAGACATCATAGTCTAATAAATAAACACATGGCAGTTTGACTCCTTGATAGCAGATGTTTCACTGACTTTACAGCTGGATATATTTACAAATCAGTACTTTCTTGCCTCATTCCCAAAACTACAGCTCACAACAGAGCTGTACCATTGCTTCTGTCAAACCCAGATTCCAGAGGCCTATTCTATTTCCTTGGACTGTCATTTTTGTTGCTACCTTTAAAACTCCCAGCTTTCTTTTGAGAACATACTGACAGTTTCTGAAATTACAGTTCGGTTACATGCCCAAGACACAGGGAGGGGAGAAAAACATAAAACAGACTTCTGACAAAGTATGGAGTACTATAACTTCATCTTTCATGAACACAATACGGAGTCAGACAATGCAATTCCTCCCTCCCAGCTCATGATTTATAAACCCTGTTACTCATTCTGCAGACTGTCATTAAGGCATCCAAATAAATGCAGTTCTCCACAACTTTGTGCTAGGAGCAGCTCAGTTTCCAGGAGGGGTGGAAACAGTTGTGCTCTTATAATTCTGTATTTTCCTTTGAAGGAGGGATACTGTGCAACATGAGCACACCTACCCATGCTGCTACCTGGCAGCAGAGGAGCAGTTGTACTGTCCTGAAACAACAGTTCAGCTCAAGCCCACATGCTGTTTCCTTCCACACCTACACTGATGTACCTGTGGCTTCCTGGGTCTCCTTAAAGACACACAACCACACAGATGCAGTGTTGGAGGAGAAATCCATTTATTATTTACAGGAATACTTTTTTACAATCTACATATAGTTTATACTTTTCTAACCACTGAGAAGCAATTCTCATAACACTTCTCTCTTGTCCAATCAGACAATGCCGTGTTGTACAAGCATCTTCTTTACATGGCATGGTCAGTCCTTTCACTTTCAGTTCAGTTCCTTCTTCAGCTCCTGGGTCTTAGATTCCACCTGCCATCTGTGACTGACAAAGAACATTCACGGCATTTCCCTATGTGTACCCATTCCTTACTCACATTCAAGAGATTTTAGTAAAACTTCCCTACTCACAAAAGTCAATTCTAACACACAGCACAGATAAGTGACTCTTCTAGGACAAATAGTCAAGGTGAGGATCAATATTAGAAGAGTTATGGAGAGGTGTTTAGACAGCACAGCTAATTCTTTCCTAAGCTGCCCAATGGTATGAGGTTTTAAAATTTCTTTGCTCTTAAAATATTTTCATGATACTGTATGAGAGTCTTCCCTCTTTTCCCAGACCTGACAGCCAAGTAGAGAAGAACGGACAGAGATTCAAAGAGCAGTGGGAAAAGTGTAGGCAGGAACTCCACATTGACCCAGTTGGCTTCTCACCTAGGCACCCCTCCTCCACAGGATCTTCATTAGTGGGTGGTCCCACATCAGCAGCAGCCTCTCCCCACTTGAAATTTCAGATCTCTTTAGAGACACTACACAGGGTGCCTCACACAGCAGCTCTTTGCTCAGGGTTACGTCCTCATTTCCTGGCAGAGCGTGCGCAAATCAATGGGCTGCTTTTATGGTTTGGGTTTAAGTTGTTTCTTTCTTTTCCTCCCTGACGAGCCTCTATTTCTATTCCAAGGCAGAGTCGTGCTTCAAACACACCAAGCAGCATATGTTATTTCTTCACCTACCAATCAAGAGACTAGAAGAAACTCGCCTGCTACTTGTATATCTGTCATTTCATAAATGCTAGGCAATACCCTAGAAATGTCTTCATTGCAGCACCCAATCTGTCCCCACCAGACAGCCTAAGAAAAGGAAGTGATACAAATGACAGAAAGGAGCCAGGCTACAGCAACCAAAAGATTTAGTCTTAAAAAATTAATTTTAGTGGCTAGAAACAAGAAGCAGCAACTTTATCGCTCATCTTTAACACCTTGTCCACATGCGCTCGGCACAAACATCCCCAAAGAGTTCACACAGCACAAATCTGGCATTGCCATCTCCGCACCCACTTGACAGAATCCTTAGGGTCTGCCTGCAACTATGATGACTCCTGAAAATATCATACCAATGGAGCCAAAATGGAAAACAAGAAGCAGCACAGTTGGCCTGCAGCTATCTGGCAGCGAGAAGAACAACCAAAGGAACTGGTTCCAAAGGCAACATGTGGCACTGTGGGACAGGGAGATCCCTGAGCAAAGGGGCTGCCAGCCAAGTAAGCACTGCTTCATGGGGACAGAGAGAACACAGCAGCAGTTCTCAGAATAAGCCTTGCCTAAAAACTCCAAAAATAAGTTACAATTTCTCAAAGCACTCTTTCAGCCAAATATATTAATGTAATTAAAAATGAAAGGTAGATGAGGAGAATTAAGTTCCCCTCATATCTTAAAATGCACCAGAGGTGTAATCTTCCAGAAATGTATTTCTTGTCACATCTTACTGTTAAATTATATATTACCATTCCAAGCTACCATGACAGACTTTAAGTGAGTTTGTCTTTTTTCCATAATTAATCATAGCAAAGACTCATCTCTTCTTCAAGCCTAGTGATGACAGAACTGTTTTTTACCACCGTAAGGTAATCATCCCACAGCATTCCTTCCCAAAAGCTACTGCAACAAGAAAAACTTGCCTATCTGCATAAGATGCCTTTCAAAGATATAGATCAGCACCATATACATTACTTCATACTACAGGTAAGTAAAAAAGGGAAACTTCTTTTCAATAGCAAGCAATCATGCAGACATATAGGCATAGCACAGGCTAACAGTAGTAAATAACACTAATTATAAAAATACAAACCTAACAAACATCCAGGAACAAGTATCCTAGTCACTAAATATCACTCAGTCATCAGCATACACCACTGGTGCAGGAAGAAGGGAAGCAAACACATCGTTGGTCCTACTGTGAACATAAGGCAGCTTCCTTTATAAATTTCACAGGCAAAAGCTATTTTATAGGCAGCTTTGGTCAGCATCATATTCTATTCTAAGTGTAGAACATGCATCCTCAGAAATAACTTGTAGTTACATGTAGATCAGGGCTAACAGACTATCTAATCAAAGAGGAGCCACATCCAAAGAAGAAAATGATAAATGATAATTAGACAACAGAAAAAAGTATTAATTTTTTTTTGTGTCATAAGTCACAGAAGTGATATTACAGGTGAAGAAAATCTCTGTTCTGGAAAGTCAAGCATTTATCACTTAATAACAGCTACAAATTATACACATTCATTTAAAGTTTTCTTTCTGACTATTGGAGGAAGAAGTACTTCCAACATAGTCAAAAGCATACAGGGATGACCGGTGCATATGTTTTATTCTTCATCCTCTTCTCCCCCTCTTCGAGGAGTTTGAACTCCTCAAAGAACAAATTGAATACCTACAAATTTACTTTTTACCATCTGTGATATCCTGTGAGACACACACTTCTTTTTTTTGTAAAAACAACAAATAAAAATCCTATTAATTGATTAGAATAGAAAGATGTTAATTGTCTTGACTGCTCTGTAGAAAAATTATGATTTTTCTGCAGTTCTCCTACATCCTTCACATGGTATGCTGGTAGCTTCCCAATTGCAAGTCAGTAAGAAAAAAATTATGTAGCTTGTTCTGCTAATAAAAAGCATAGATGGGCCCCACACAGCCCTGAGCAAATATAAAGCCTCATGTCTCTTAGAACAGTCTCGTAAGAGTGACTTTGAATCAAGCTCAAGTTTACAATAACCAATACACTACTTGCATTGACAGTGCTACCTTTACGGCTTTCTAGCTGCTACACAGTTTTACAAAGCAATAACTACACCAGCAATGACTATAGAAAACACAATATATTCAGTTGACAGGCTGCTAAAGACTAAAGTTTACATTTGTATCCAAATATTTAGAAACATTTTAATAGTACCACTCCTTGTTAAGGCCTGATCTCAAAAGATTCTGGCATTTCAAATTACAATTTTCTTCCAAGTTATAACAACAACAAAAATATTTAGCTATGAATCTTAAACACCACTTTTAGAAGATGAATATTTTCAAATAACCACAATATCCTGACAGCTTGGTGATCTGTTCCAAAGAAATTATGAAAAATATGTTGACAGACAAGTGTGCAGGAGAGCACAGAGAAAGTGATCTTTACACAAGACATTATACATCTATCCCCTTTTATTTATAAGAATAGAGCCAACTGCTTCCAATGTTCTTATTTAAAAATGCATTGGAATAATATACGCTAAAAAAATAACATTAAATCACTTGATCACATACTAAATTACTTAAGAGATTTCTCATCCACTGTACGTGGGTTTTGTATTTTACTTCCTGAGTGAAAATATTAAACACATATTTGCACACTCTCTCAAAGTGTTGAGAGATTTCCCATATCACAGGCAAAGAAATCACAGAACCACATAATTAATTAGGTTGGAAAAGACCTTTGAGATCATCAAGTCCAACCTATGACCTAACACCATCTCATCGACTAAACCACAGCACTAAGTGCCACATCAGGTCTTTTTATAAACACTTCCAGAGACAGTGACTCCACCACCTCCCTGGGCAGCCCATTCCAATGGCAAATCACTCTTTCTGTGAAGAACTTTTTCCTAACATTCAGCCCAAACTTCCCCTGACGCAGCTTGAGACTGTGTCCTCTCGCTCTGTCACTGATGGCCTGGGAGAAGAGACTGACTCCTACCTGGACACACCCTCCTTTCAGGCAGTTGCAGAGAGTGATAAGGTCTCCCCGGAGCCTCCCCTTCTCTAGACTAAACAACCCCAGTTCCCTCAGCTGCTCCTCATAGGGCTTGTGTTCCAGACCCCTCATCAGCCTCATTGCCCTTCTCTGGAGATGTTCAAGCATCTCAACATCTTTCTTAAACTGGTGGGCCCAGAACTGAACACAGCACTCAAGCTGTGACCTAACCAGTGCTGGGTACAGGGGAAGGATGACTTCCCTAGTCCTGCTGGCCACTCTATTCCTGATACAGGCCAGGATGCCATTTTCCTTCTTGGCCACCTGGGCACACTGCTGGCTCATGTTCAATCAGCTGTTGACCAGCACCCCCAGCCTCAGCTATGGGAGTAGATCCCATGCTGTACTCTGTACTGAAGATGGTGAAGTGTGTGCTTGGAGACATAATGGTTACAGCCATCTTGGAAATGGCACAACCAATCGGGGCATTACTCCTCTTCAAGTTTGCAGATACCTGTTACTAAGGAAAGTGGTGGAACTAGCTTGTGGCTCTCATCATTCCACAGCGCCGTCATCAGATGGGGATCTGTACACCTGGGGCTGTAACAACCGTGGTCAAGTGTGATCTGGATGTACAGCAAACCAGACAACTCCTCAGAGTTTTGAACTATTGGCAGGGTAAAACTGTAGCTGGCATTGCTTGTGGTCAGACCTCCTCCATGGCTGTAGTAAACAATGACAAGGTTTATGGCTGGGGTTACAATGGCAATGGCCAGCTGGGTCTGGGAAACAATGGCAATCAGCTCATGCCATGCAGAGTGGCAGCACTACATAGTGTGTGTGTGCTGCAGATTACCGGTGGCTGTGTGCACACACCAGCACTAACAGATGAGGGTTTACTCTATACCTGGGGAGCTGACACTTACAGGCAGCTGGGAACTGGCAATAAAAGTAACCAGCTAAGCCTGGTGCAGATCACAATGGAAAAAGGAAAGATTGTTGAGATTGCAGCCTGTCACTCTGCTCACATGGAGGCAGTCAAGACCCAGAGTGGCCAGGTGTACGTGTGAGGCCAGTGCGGTGGGCAGGCTGTGACCTTCCCCCACCTCACACACTTGGCCTGCACTGACGATGTGTACCCCGCTGGTACGTGGCATCTCCTGTCAGTAGAGCATGAAGACTTTTCAGCAGTAGCAGAGTTCTCTTAAAGAGTTTGACAGCCCAGAAACCTCAGACCTAAAGTTCCATGTGGAGAGGAAGTACATCCATGTTCACAAAGCTCTGCTGAAAATCAGGTGTGAACATTTCAGAACAATGTTCTAGTCATACTGGAATGAGGATACGAAGGAAGTGATAGAAATAGGCCGGTTCTCATCCTGTGTATTGCCTTTCTTGAGTACTTGCATACAGACAGCGTTGACCTTCTGCCTGAAGATGCAATAGGGCTTTTGAATTTGGTACTTCGTACTGTGAAAACAGACTGAAAAAACTGTGTCAGCACATTATCAAGAGAGGAACTACCGTGGAAAAGAATTTACAGAGCAGCAAAGAAAATAGGCTGCTATTCTGTTTCATGACAGAAGATACTGTTTCTGATCTCTCGAGCCTTAAAACCCAAACAGACTCCTTAGCTACCCCAAATATTAGTAAGTTATAAGATAACATTTCTACTGTATATTCAGTCATTTAGACTGAAGAACACTTCACCCTAGGTAAATCATCCCAGAAGGAAAACTGAAGGGTTGGGATTTTTTTCCAAGTGTCAAAATTAGTATTCTCTTTACAAGATATCTAGGAAAAAGCCAAAGCATATCTTAAAATATTTTCTCCTCAGTCCTGACAACTAACTTCTAATTTGCTGTCATTTTTACTTCAGGAAACTTCATTTACCCTTTTCACTAATTACTCCCTCTCACAAGTTTACTTGTAGGGAATGGTTCAGATCTGAACTATGTAGTACAGTAACTTACTTGAAGAAATCACACATCCAGATCCAAAAATTCTAAATATTACACTGGATATAACATTTAGACGAGATTAATTATTTAAGATCATTCATCACTCACTATTTTTAATTTAATGCGCAAGTCTTTTAGTCTTGTATTAGACTATACAGCATTTTCTCATTAATACTGAAGAGGAAAGTCAAAGTGGTTTTAACAGATTCCCAATCATCTGCCCTAATCAAAAGGGAATTTGCTGTACAATTCACCCATGAAAAGCCTCCAATACAGACACGTTTCCTCACACAGCCTATAAAATATATGCATATAAACTGCCTGCAAGCCATCCCCAAACTCAAAGCCCTTAAGAGGTGCTGACTACACACTTACACTCAAATGAAGCTATGTCCAGAGGTTCCAGAACAACAGCATAAAACATAAACCATCACTACAGAAATCAAGATCTATTTCATAAAATGCACTTTGAGAAGTTAAGAGGAAGACTGCCTCAAAAAGGCTTAAGAAACAAACTAACACCAATGGGATGCAGATTCAAACCCACATCCTACATAATTTGACATATCAAATCATGGCCAATTTAAGAGCTACAGTTTTTAATGTAGGGAATATTTTTCAAAAAACCCACATTTCTAGGTTTTAGATATCAAAGGAAAATTTTTCAATACTATGAGTATTTTGAATTTAAGAAAAAAAAAGGAGCTTGTGAGCCTAAGTAAGCAGGCATCCAACCTCTGGACGGAGCACAAATTTTTAGCAGAGTTTAAACAACTCACAACTGTGAGTGAGAACCTCCATCCTCCCGCTGCCAAAATGAGGGTATCTCATTACCCACCCCAGCATCCATCAGAGCCTCAGGAGATTCCAACATACTACAACCAAAGGCGCTCCACGTTTTCCCAATAACCTTCAGATCTGTTACATGAATATTTTGCTGGAGGAAATGCCTGAGTGAGTAGCCTGAGACAACTGTTTTGCATTAAGGAGGAAGCACATTAATTTACTGCACGAGTACTACTGCAATGCACTTTTAGGAGGTACAGTATTGTGGCCACAGTTGCCATTTTCAGTGTCTGAGAACAAACACAAAAGCTGCCAACACTAGGTTGCATAAGAGCATTTTAAGCAGATGGTTATTTACAAAAGTGGAGGTAATTATAATGCAGGAGGTGGATTCCAAACAAACTGACTTGACTGATACTGTCAAAAAAACCCCAACAAACCCAGAGACCTACAATTACTATTACTCAGTGAGTAACAGTAGGAGAGCTGCATGAACAGCCTCAGTCGCTGTGCTACTAACATATGCCCCAAAAAACGGCTGGAAAAGTGTGCTGTTAAAAAACATAAGCTGACACGAGAAGCTATACATAGAGGAGAAAACAGGAAAACACCGTTCCTAGCGAGAGCTTACCTGATCTTGACTTAATGATATCGCTGAACTCGCTGTGTCCCCCACCAGGTCCTTCCTCCGGATCGGAGACACAGGCCATGCTCGTGGGCTGGGTATGGCACGGGCGCAGCCTAAATCCGTGGGGAGAAGGCTCCCATGAAGGGCCCCAGCTCAGCACCTACGGCACAGGAGCAGGAGCGGAGAGGCACGATAACTCGGCGGGCTGTGCCAGCTGCGACCGGAGGGACCGAGGCTTGCTGGCCGTGCCCACGCGTAGCGGGGCAGCCGATCGCCCGCTCGCTGTGCGCCTGCCGCGGGACACCTTCTGGCATTTAAAAAGTGAGATGGCCCAGAAGGTGCTCCCAGCCAGTTCAATCCACAGCCGGGAAAGCCGGGCTTCATTCACCCTAGGGCGAAAGGGTGCCCCGTGCCCACCCGTGACCCCCCAGAGGGACAGGACACGGCCCTTGCCGCGACACCACCGGGACAGCCCCGCTCCAGAGGGTGGCAAAGCAAGGGGAGCTCCGCTCCCGCCGGGCTGGGGGCGCGTGCCAGCGGGGAAGGGGGTACACACAGGCAGCCG